>OZ024760.1:4890311-4930311 GCA_964016885.1 Eledone cirrhosa | reverse complement strand
ATATATAATTACGACTATATAAATATATGTGTTATTTACCGTACAAAGCTGGTTGAATGGTATATTATTGGTAATCAGGTTCGTCTACCATTGGTAACTCTTCTCTTATCTTCAGGAAGCTTCAAATAATTGTACAAAAAATAACACGCATACACACACACGAGAGCTAGATCAGACAAGGGAGATAACTCGGAATTTATTTTCTCAATATATTAATTTTACTGAAATCACAGGATTCAAGTCATAAAAAATTCTAGATAAACGCACACAAAATATAACTATATATATGTTTTTGTCTGAGCGTGCAGGTGAAACGCCAGAGTAACAGGACTCTTAACTATCTAGCCTTAGTAAAATGAATATTTAAACTCTACTTCGGTATTGAGTACACTTTCCTCTCGTCCGTCAACTACATACCGTTATATATATATATATATATATGTGTGTGTGTGTGTGTGTGTGTAAAAAACAAAACGGTTTCATATTTATGTTTTTTTATTGATTTGGTTCAGTTACGAACGTTTCACAGATGGATGGCTCAGGATCCATATAAGTGTTATAGACCCGACTCCAGCCTCAATCTCATCAAACTTGTAAGCAATAAAAACCTAATCTGAAACCTCATTTTGTTCTTTGAGGATTCATTTTGTTATACAATATTTCGATCGTGCCTTTTCTAATATAAGATTATATAATAAAATATTTGAATAAAATTTTACTGATACAGTATATATATCGTTTCATTTATTTCTGAAATGTCTGTGTACTCCACAGTTTTTACATACATCTCTGCATTCACTAAATTTCTCTAACTTGAACGTCCAGCAACAGATTTTCTCCTGGCTTTTCCAAATATTTTTCTAGCCAAAGAGGGGTGCACACTATACACGGATGTGTGCAATACTCAGAAGAATACAGTATATGGAGATTGTATGTGTATGGAAGTAAAACATCACTGCAGATCACCACCATTAACCCTTTAGCATTTACATTACTCTATATTTACTATTGTATTTTTGTGGTAAAGGCTTTACCTCAAATAATATTGTAGCTGCAGGATTTTTATATTATTTATTTTGAGAACAATACCTTATCACATTGTTATGTGTGGCCAGTTAGGGATGGTTTGAAGGGAAAGAGGTGAGAGAATTCTGGCCGGTTTAAATGCTAAAAGGTTAAACATGAACAGCACACAATCAGAGAGCCCTTGCATTCACTCCAAATGCTAAACATAGTTAGAACTGCATCTAAATAGACTGGCTCTTCTGTTCAGAGTTCAAAAATACTTTAAAGAAACAACTCCCCAATGTAGTTCATGTTTATCGCTTCTGAAATCTGTTGGAGCATTGTGGATCGCCAGAATAGGTAAAAGAGTATAAATATATATATATATATATATATATATATATATATATATGCTCGGCCGTTCACGCACATTGGCGTTGGATGTGCAATGTATATGTGCGTGAATGGCTAAGCATGGATGTGTTGAGAGAGAAACTGTTTGAGAGGGATAAATTGTTGTGTGGGGGAAAGAAGACTGAGATGGTATGGACATGTGATGCGCATAGACGATTACCGATGAGTGAAGAACTGCCAAGAAATCCAGTTGAAGGAAGACGTATTAGAGGAAGACCACGAAAAACATGGGCAGAGGTGGTGAGAGCAGACCTCAGATCGCTGAAGCTCACGGTGGAGATGACGAAGGACCGTGACAAGTGGAGAGATGCTGTGCTAAATAGGACCTGTCCCACCCTTGCAAGCAGGGAAAAGCGGACGTCAAATGATGATGATATATACTCTTTTACCTGTTCCATCCATCTAGCTGGGGCACCGTCCTTGTTGCTACACATTTTATATCCAGCCTGCTTTGGCTGGCCATTGATGTAAGAGGGCGTTTGTTGCAGCTGACCTTAGATTTCCTTCATTCTGTGCTGTGGGTTTATCTGGGATCCTGGATGGCAGAGTGTCAAGATATTTCTTGAAAACATCCACATCCACACCATGCAGATCTCTCAAATTTCTTGGCAGTTTATTAAAGAGTTGAGGGCCTTTGAACTCCTGGCTATTGCAATATCTGCCCCTTACTCTAGATGTGAAAAACAGGACCTTTGGCACCACACAGTGATGTCTTGTTCAGGGGTTGGTCCAGCTTTCAATGCCAAAGTTTGGTGCTAGTCCCTCCAGGTTCTTCCATATGTATATCACTGCGTATCTCTCCTGCCTCCATTCCAAGGAGTAGAGTTTTAGTTCTTTCAGTCTCTCCCAGTAGCTCATCCCCTTCATCATGGCAATCCTCTCGGTGGGGCTTTGTTGGATTGCTTCAAGTTCCCTGGTTAGTTTGACACTATAGGGTGACCACAGTTGAGAGCAATAGTCCAGTTGGCTTAGACAAATGTCCTTCATAATACCAACACGGTTTCTCGGTCTCTTATCTTGAAAGACCTCAAGATCCAGCCAGTGAGTCATCTGCATATTGTCGCCCTTTTAATGTGTGAAGAAAATAATGCATCATTGTTCATGTCTATAACCAGGTCTCATATCGATTTTGATCCCTCCTAGTCCGGTGTAGCTTTGTTGTATTGTCCTTGTGTTAGCAGGTTGATATTGTAGGGCTTGAAATTTTCCAGCAATAAATTGCATATTGATGTCCTCAGCCCATTTGTGTAAGGCATCTAGATCTTGTTGTAAAAGAGTAGTATCAGCCAGGTTCTTGATTGCCTGTTCTACCTTTGTGTCATCAGCATAGCTAGTGAGGGATGTTATATATACTACAGAAGCAATGTCTGAAAGAGCCACCAAGAACAGTAGTGAGCCCAAGACCGTGCCCTGGGCATCCCACATGTTATTGATGTTTCCTTTGAGAGGGCCCCATTGGCTACAACAGTCTAGCTTATCAAATGATCCACAATAACAAAAGTATATATCTGTATCTGTATCAATGAGCTGCTCAACATTACCAGACTTAGATCAATTACATCAATTATCAAGTCAAGAACACTCAAACTATACAGTCAAATAAAAAGATCAACTCGTGGTGTGAGTAGATTATGCCTGGAAGGAAGGTTGGCTAGTAAGAGAAGCAGAGGCCGGCAGCCAAAATAATGACTTGATAATGTCAACCTATGAACTGGATGTGATCTTTGCTCTTTAAACTCTGCTGTTGGTGATCAAACTTTGTGGAAAAAAATATCTCCTTGGTGCGCAGTCTGCAACTGGCAGAGTTTAGTCTCAAAGTAGTTGTAGTAAATAGTATATGCCTAAAATTCTCCATTATGTGATAAGACTCACTCTTTTATACTGGAAGTATTTCATCATGTTCCCAGTGCCAGAGGTGATTGTTATTAACCAATATAGTACTCAGTACTGGTGGTGGTGGGTGGGTTTGGGGGTAGGAATGTATTTTCTAGGGAGAAAGAGAGAGGGAGTGTAGGCTGTCGTTTAATAATAGGTCAGCTCTGACAAATCACACCTGTAATCTAGTCAGCCCACCCATCACCACTCTGTATGTATTTATTTATTTTGAGTTTATATACATGGCCTAGTGGTAAGGGATTTTCAACTTATGATCATAACGTTGTGTGTTTGATTCCTGGACTGGATTGCATGTTGTGTTCTTGAGCAAAACACTTAATTTCACATTGCTAGTGTATACAACTGAAAATGAGTACCAGCAATAGCTGAAATGGCAATGGACTGGCATCCTGTCTAGGGGGAAGTCTTGTACTCTGAGCCACTTCAAGCCAAGGAAACCAGGATAAGCACCAGCCTGATTAGTATCCAGGCTTGAGACAGACTTTAGACTTTTTAAAGATATATTTTAAGACAATAGGGTGTGATTTTCTTAGGAAAATTTTGTTGCTAATTCTAGCAGAGTAAATGACCACCAAAAGACTTCGTCCTGTGCTCCATCTGCATATTTATGTTTGTTTTTGTATATATATATATATATATTTTTTTTCAATGTGGTCTACCTTTCGTGGTAGGGTCTATACCATAGATAGAACTCAATGTAATCTGATAGTGAGTAATCCAATAGAATCCACAGGAATGTTCTGTGTTCTGCTGGGTAGATGTTCCCTTAGATACAGAATCTGATTAGATATTAATTTAACAATAAAAATAATAACAAAGTCAAGTTATTATACCTATTCATATCATTGTTTTACGATCGTTTCGGAGGGTTGATCATTTGTTATATAACTACTATAGATCAGTCAATATGATCAACCCTCCGAAACGATCGTAAAACAATATAAATAGGTAAAATAACTTGACTTTGTTATTATTTTTAGTTCATTTACTAATTGACAAAAATGTGAGCATTCTGAATTATCTGAAAAGAGTACTCAATACCGAAGTAGGGTTTAAATATTCATTTTATTAAAGGTAAATAGTGAGTCTTGTTACTCTGGAGTTTCGCCAGCTTTTCACAAGGTCATCAGATAGGAATGGTATTGAGTACTCATTTCTGTTGGTCATCAACTACATACATGTGTGTGTGTATATATATAGTTACAATAGTGACATAAACATGTGCTTAAGTTTCGTTGGGTTCTGGACCCCAACTCATTCAGCCTGTCATAAGAAAAAAAAAATAAAAATAAATATATATATATATAGTTTGCTGTAATCTAATAAACTAATCGAACAAGCTCCGCTACAAATGCAATATGTATTTTTCAATGAGCCAGGAAACGCGGTTGTAGTGGGTGGAAAACTTGACGTCAAAAGCTAAATGTGTGTGCAAAAACTTCGTTAAAATATAATCAAAGGGAGAGAACCATGTCGGCTTGCGTCGTCAACTGACGCCTGTTGCGTCTCCCGCCTCGAGATAGACTTTAGATTTTTAAAAATATTTATTTAAACACAATACGATGTGGTTTTCATAGGAAAATGTCGCTGCTATGTCTTGCAGAGCAAATGACCGCTTAAAGACTTCGTCGCTTGCCTTATCTTTGTTTGTGTGCGTGTGTATATATTTATATAGCTTTATTTAGTTGGCAGACACCAATACCAACGAGTAATTTAGAATGCAGACAAAGATGTGTGCATTCTGAATTATCAATTGGTATTTCCAACAAACGGTTCTTATAAAATTGAATAAGTAAATAGCGGCCGGGGCTGTGAGGATTCAATCCGACCAACCTCGTTAACTAATATCTGACTACGAACAGACGACAGCGGATTATATATAAAAATGTGTGTATATGAACACACTCACACACGTGTGTTCATATACACACATTTTTAAACATAATCCGCATCAATCTGTTTGTAGTTAATTTCAATATATATATATATATATATAAATGTACATACATATATATATATATATAGAGAGAGAGGGGTAAATAAATGTATATCAATGTGTGTTTATATAAAAATGAATCGAACATGCTTTGTTTATGTCTTTTTCAATGAACCAGGAAGTTCGGTCACGAAACGACGTTAAAAGCTAAATGCGTGTGTGCAGAAACTTTGTTAAAACATAGTTAAGGGGAGATAAACATGCCGGCTTCTGTTGTCAACCGACGTGTTGAGAGGTACTCAACCAGTTCAATGGCCTTAATAACATTTATTGACAGCGATTGTATTAATTGAAAACGATGGACTGTCAATAATCGATGGCTACTGACCTGATGGTCTTAGCATTTACTGTTAGGTTAAAGCGAGAAGTCTTATTTAGGACACAACTGTCAGCAAGTATTCCTCTTCTGTATGTTATGTATAGAATGTTATAAACTAAATAAACTAGTCAAAAATTATAATTACTTTTACCTGTGTAATATTACCTGGTGCAGCGACAAAACGTGTGTGTACATTCATGAACATATATAGTTAAAAGAATGTAAAAAGAAAAATACATACACGAAGATATAAAAAATATATATATGTATACATATATTTACAAATTTATATATTTCTCTATTTTTCTTTTTAATGTGTTCATTCCACAGAGAAGTATCGTGTTTTATTTACAGATAGTTACTAAAGTTGTACGTACATTATAAAACGACATATATATGCAACTAGTAACACGGAGGATAGAGAAATCATAAAAATACATATCTATTGAATAACATCTTCGTTAGTCATTAAAACTGGCAAGTAGCATAAGCCAGATCAGTTCGTATTTGCCATCGAAGAGATTGTCGTTGTTTTTGTGAAGGTATTTCGTAATTATTGGACACGATTTTTTTCCTGGGACGGCTTTCTATAACGTCACGTTTGGCTATTTTTTCTCGAATACTCCATCGTAGAGCGCTGTGCTTGTTTTCACCAGGGACCTTGTGCAAGTTCCAATAGACCCGAAATTCGTGAAACCTCTTCACTGGGTCTGATTTGTTGTTTTTCTTCAGCTTCGGCTGTTTCGGGGCAGTTATTATTGTAGATTTTGGCCGGCTGTCACTAGAAGCAATGGCTCTCTGATAGAAAAGTCTTTCTTTATTTGTCATCTCTCTCAAATAATTCTGGTATTCAGCAGACTGTAAAGTACTGCTAAAACAACTGTTAATACTATTACTACTACTACTAATGCTACTGATAGATTCGCTTTCGTCAATATAGCATTTACCATCGATTCCTTTGCGAGAAATTTTCCTTTTTGTAACAGAATTGTTTACCAATGAAATCGGTTTGTTTATCGCCGCGATATTGCTTTCGGAGATGGTGGTTGTGGTGATTGTTGCGGCTGCGGTAGAAGTGATGGTGTTGTTGGTAGCGGCGGTAGAGGTGTTGTTGTTGTTGGTGTTAGAATTGTTGGTGCTGGTGGCGGCGTTAGAGGAGTTGATGGTGTTGGTGTTGGTGGCGGTGGTGTTGGTAGCGGCGGTATTAGTGGCAGCGTTAGAGGTCTTTGTGGTGATGGTGTTGGAAGCAATACTAGCTGTGTTTTTGCCGGTGTTGGTGGCTCCAGTTAAGGTGTTTGCAGTGGCGATGTTAGAGGCGGTATAGGTGTTGATGGTGGTGGAGGCATAGGTGTTAGTAGTTGTGGCAGCGGTGGTATAGGTGTTGCTAGTATTGTTGGTGGCGGTGGTATAGATGTTCGTTGTGATGTTGGTGGCGTTGGTATAGGTGTTGATCATATGGTTGGCGGCGGCCACCTGTGAAGTTTTTGAGACTGATACTGATGACAATGACGAAGGCACTACTTGACGGGGACGGACGTTCTCTTTATTTAAGAGATCATCAAAACTTTTAAACTGATCCAGTTGTGGGATATTTTTTTCTGTCGAATGAATAAAAGAAGTTTTCCTACTTTTTAAGTTCTTTTTTTTATCAGCATGTCGATGACAGTTGAACCTGTGAGTGTTGTGGCGGCAGGTGGTTTTTTCCGAGTCACCATCCACTCTATCAACACCGTTTAAGAGCCTTAGAGTATATTCCGTATTTTCAGTTGTGCGTTGGATATGAGGCCGGGGTTGGTTGTAAGAAACGGTAACAGAGGAAGGTTGTTCTGTACTTTTCTTGTCAGTTGGTATCATGAGCGACGGTGAAGTTATTGTAAATGGTGTCAAAAGAGATAACGAAGAAGATGGAGCGTTGTTGGAAGAAGTTTTAGCTGTAGTGGATATATTAGCATTCTGTTGAGAACTGGAAATCATTTCTTTCACTAAATTTTGAAGTTCTTCTTGAAATTGACGTAAACTACTCTGGTCGACATCGTTGATGCCAAACTGCGCCAATTCGTTTCTTATTTCTTCTTCCGTGAATTCGGGTTTTAAACAATCGACGTAAGAAGCCATATTGTTTTTGATTACTAGCGCCACCTACTGGTAGCATGAGCAAAACACTTCCCTAGCAACTGCAAGGGAGGCAACAAAGTTAATTTTTTCAAATGTTTCTCAAGACAACCACTTTGTTTACACTTGGCTTGAAATTTTCTAGTGGCCAGCAGTCTTTTCTCTTGCACACCACTTCTGATTCTTCTTAAACCCAGTTTCTCTCTCAGTCCATATAAGCTCTGCTGTTCTCTGACATTTCATTGCACATCCAGCACCGTTGCTTCATTTATTTCCAGCCTACATACACTTAGCCTCTACAGTCACTGCCCATTTTTCTGTAACATGCAGCATCGCACTTCGCACCCAGGCGTCATACAGCCGTCCTTTTGTACATAAGGGGAACCTTTTGTTCTCAATAGTGGGAGTAGCTCTCTGAACTTCTTTCATCCTATTCTTATTCTAGCTATTATGCTTTGGGAGCACCCTCCTCCACTGCTAATTAGGCTACCTAGATAGCAGAAGCTATCAACCACATCTACGGCTTCTGCAAGTGATTCAAAGAGGTTTATATCACTGACGCTCTTCCCATTGTGCATCTAGTAGATATAAAGACTTATTTTCCTGTTAGTCTACCTGCTGCCATACTACACATCTTGTGTACCCAAAATGTGTACATCATATAGAGTTTCTGCCTACTGGTTTACTATAAGCAGGGCGACATCCCTGGTTGGATCAGGGTCTTGTCTTCTTTCCTGCTTACCAACACTTTAGTTTTTTCTAAGTTTATTCTCATCCTTTTTTATTATAATTTCTGTTTCCATAATTGGAGTTCCTATGAAGATGGTCTGGAGAACTATAATGAGCAGCAGTGGGCTAAGAACCAAACCCTGATGAACTTTAACTACTCTCACTTTCCTGATAGCTCCCCTCCTCATGACTTGCACTGGTCTTTAACCTCAATTTTCTTAAAAGCCACCAGATACCAGATCAAGGTACTCTGTCAAAGGCTTTTTTAAATCAACAGAAGCTAAATATAGTGGCTTA
This sequence comes from Eledone cirrhosa, assembly GCA_964016885.1. Classification (NCBI taxonomy): domain Eukaryota; kingdom Metazoa; phylum Mollusca; class Cephalopoda; order Octopoda; family Eledonidae; genus Eledone; species Eledone cirrhosa. The sequence continues at coordinate 4,921,543 of OZ024760.1, read as the reverse complement.
TTCTTGACGAGGAACTTCCTTCACTAAGAACAAGGCATCTGTCATGCTTTTCCCATATATATATAAATGCAAATTGCATCTTGTCTAATTTAATTCTTTCTCTAATTAGCTGTGCTAGAACTCTTTCCATCACTTTCATAACTTGCTCCATTAGTTTCATTCCTCTGTAGTAGCTCCTTTCTAGGGCATCACCTTTACGCTTGTAGCAATTTATGATTGTACAGCTGCACCTGCAATTGGGTATAACTTAGTCCTGTATTACCTGATTGACTCAATAGACTGTATACTGCAGAGATAACAACACTGATACTATAGTCATGTGGTTAGAATATGTCGGGGGGGGGGGGGGGGGGGGGGATCGCTGGATATATATTTTACAGGCAAAACCAACATACATTATAGATTTACATGTGGTTTGGCAGTATCGGTAGAGGGTCAGACATCATGCTTTGCAATATAGAGTTACAGCCTTTTATTGTCCGAGTTCAACTTTGCCTTTCATCTTTATGGAGTCGATAAAATAAAGCACCAGTAATGCACTGGAGTAATTGCTGGGCTTGTGCCAAAAAGTAGAAACAATTATAGATTTACATGTATGTATACATCATCTTCTCAAATCATCTGATGCTCTGAGGCATTGACAAAGTTCAAGCTTCAGAGTTCTCAGTCAACCAATGCACCACACAAATCTGCTCCTTTGAGGCCTGTGTTAATCTTGATGATTAATTTCAAGGTCATACACGGCCAACCAATTTGTCCTTTTGCATCCAGAGTCCAGAGGAACAATCTTCCAGAGGGTTCATCATGGTGAGTGACATGGCTAGCATATATCTATATATGTATGTATGTGTGTGTATCATCATCATCATCAGGTTTAGCGTCCGTGTTCCACGCTTGCATGGGTTTGGACGGGGGTTTTCCCACTTGAGGCAAGAGTGGTTGTCTTGCTCGCATAGGACTGTCTGGCGGGTTTTCTACAGTTGGATGCCCTTCCTAACACCAACCACATTTACAGTGTGGGGCTGGGAGGTTTTTACCGTGTTGCCTACACGGCCACATTACAGCGTGGACTGTCTGGCGGGTTTTCTACAGCTGGATGCCCTTCCTAACACCAACCACATTTACAGTGTGGGGCTGGGAGGTTTTTACCGTGTTGCCTACACGGCCACATTTACAGCGTGGACTGTGTGTTTTTTTGTCGTGACACCTACACGATCTCATTTGTTTCGGCCTGGATGTTGTGGGACCAACATAACTGTACATTGAAAGGGGCGGTGTGGGTGGGGTGGAGGTGGTGGGACGGGGGGGTGTTTTGATAGAGATGCCTACTGACTGTAGTAGGTTTTTACTTTGTATTTAGGTAAGGCGGGTCTTCTCTATTACTGAGTACCGCCAAAGGTCTCGGTCCAGTGACATTGTCTTGGAGAGGTGTAAGCGTGTGAGGTCGGAATTTATCAGCTCGTCCCATGTTTTTCTGGGTCTGCCTACTCCGTGGCTACCGTCTATCTTTATTGCCCTGCACTTTGTTATACAGCTGTCGTCTTTCATGCGCATCACGTGACCGTACCAACGTAGCCTTCTCTCGAGTAAACAACATCTGATCCCTCTTATTTCTAATTTTTTCCTTAGTTCATTTATGCTTTGCCGTTCACGTATATTACTATTGCACATCCAGCGGAGCATGCAAGCTTCGTTCCTCTCTAGTCTGCGTATATCCTCTGCACACAATGCCCAGGTCTCACTGCCATGCAGCATTGCTGTTCGTATGCAGGCATCGTATAACCTGCCTTTCATTTTTAGGGAGAACCCTCTAGCGGCTAATAGTGGTATAAGCTCTCTGAACTTTTTCCATCCAGTTCTGACTCTAGCTACTGTACTTTCAGAGCACCCTCCCCCACTGCTGATTTTGTCACCCAGGTAACGGAAGCTGTCCACTATTTCTATAGAACCCTCTGCGCAGTTGAAGGAGCTAGTGTATATATATATATATATATATATATATATACACGAGTATGTACATACATCATCATCACCGTTTAATGTCCATTTTCCAAGTTAGCATGGGTTAGACGAGTTTTCCTGTTGTGAGACAAGCCAGATCTGATGATTATGACTTGCTCATAAAGGACTGGTTTGGGCTTGGTTTCTATGATTGGGTGCCTTTCCTACCTCCAACCACATTTACTGTGCGTCATTGCTGCTTTTTGTTGTGTCATCTACACGACCACCTTACAGTATGGGCTGGGCACTTTTGGTCGTGACACCTACACGACAACTTTACAGTCTGGGCTGGGCATTTTTTGTCGTGACACCTACACAACCACTTTACAGTCTGGGCTGGGTACTTTTTGTCGTGACACCTACACGACCACATTACTGTGGGTTTGGCACTTTTTGTCGTGTCCTACACGACCACTTTACAGGGGGCTTTTTCTCATGAATTTGTAAATAAATAAAAAAAATTGATTAACCCTTTAGCATTTACATTACTCTATATATACTATTGTATTTTCACAACAAAGGCTTTGTCTCACATAATATCGAAGCTATGAGATTTTGATGTTATTTATTTTGAGAACAATACCTTAACATAGGTATGAGCGGCCGATTACGGCTGGTTTAAACAGAAAGAGATGAGAGAATTCTGGCCAAATACGGCCAGCTTAAATGCTAAAGGGTTAAATATATACTTACATAAAATAAAATAAAAACAGAAAAACAAAAAAAAAAAACAATGCCTTTTTTGTTTGTTTGTTTAAAATATATTATATATATATAGTTATTTATTTGTTTATTTATTTGCATGATTCATAAGTTAATAAAAAAAAACATACGTCCTGCCTCTTCTAAAGTTGGACCTACAAAATAATGGTCTGTTTTTAGATCTGTTGACAGGATCATCAATCAATCAAACAATTATCACCATCATCATCTTTAACAACAACATCATTAACATCAACAACAACAACCGCTCACTGTTTCATTATGTTGAGCGGATCTTCAAATATGTCGTCATCGTTGTCATCGAATATCGACGTTGGTTTTTGAGATGATGACGAGAGAGGGGAGGTAACTTTTTCAGCCATTGTCTTCTCCGTTTTCTTAGCAGGCTTGTCCACTTTCTTCTTGCCTTGCAGCAGGCTGTCGTCGCCAAAGATATCATCTGTGATAACAAAAATTGGAAGAAAATGACATTTAACGTCACCTGAGTGTGCCCATACCAGTAATATTAATACACACATACACACCTCTTAAACCTCAACGCATTTGTCATCCTTCCTTATCTACTCCAACCCCAACTTCTTATCCCTGATTTCAATCCTTAACCCTTTAACATTACTCTATATTTACTATTGTATTATCTCACATAATATCGAATCTATGAGATTTTGATGTTATTTATTTTTAGAACAATACCATAACAGGTTACAGCCAGTTTGAAAAGAAAGAGGTGAGAGAATTCTGGCTGGATACGGCCGATTTAAATGCTAAAGGGTTAACCATGGCTGTGATGTGACCAAGTTCTTCCCTATAGTATTGGAGCTGTTATCTCTCAATGCAGAAAAGTAACGGCTCGACCTGGTGCGATTTACTGATCTCCAAGCTAAATATTTAATGTCTATCTTCCATGCTAGCATGGGTTTAGAACATATGTGTGACTATGTATGTGTCACAGCATGTTGACAGTATAGGAAAGAAAGTGGTGACGTTTGTCTGTCTTCAATAAACAATAAATCCTGCAGCTTAGAGATAGAGATCACTCTTCAGTTCAGTTGATAACAACCTAACAAGTACTGGTTGAAGGATGAAAATGCAACCTGTACACTCTATAAAGTGGTTGGCATTAGGAAGAGCATTAGAAACCTTGCCAAACAAAGGATTGAGAGGACTTTCCAGTTGTGTCAAGAACATGATGACCTTCCTAGTGCTGGTGTGATGATAAAATGCACCCAGCGCACTATGTAAAGTGTTGGAATGTATGTAAGCAAAATGCAGTCATCCAGTCCACCTGAGAGGTCTGATTGAATACTCACTTGGTCTGTGATGACCTATCCAACTCTCTCTCTCTTTATATATATATATATATGTGTGTGTGTGTATGTATGTATGTATTTATATGTGTATATATATATATACAGGGTGCAGACGATATCTGTTCGCCAGATTACTGTCTAGGAAAAAATAACACAGTAGTTTTATTTTTTAAGATTTATTTATCAAACTTGGGTCAGTTTGTCTTCATGACTTGTTCTTTCGATCTCACTCGAGAAACCCGCCATTGGCTTTGATGACGGCCTCGAGGCGGCCTCGGAACCAGCTACAGGCCTTCATCACTGTCCCCCGACTTAGGCCCCTAAAGGCACTTGTGATCCTGGCCTTCAGATCGTCTTTCGTATTGCAGCTAGATCTGTTGGTGTCTCGTTCCACTGCGCCCCACACAAAGAAGTCGAGGGGGTTGCAATCAGGCGAGCTGGGAGGCCAGATGTCAGGTGAAGTGTGGTCGACGAAGTTCTCTGACAGCCAGGCTTGGGTCTTTCGGCTGGTATGGCAAGGCGCTGAGTCTTGCTGCCACACGTACAGCCTACCTGCAGCTACCTGATCGATCCAGGGCTTTACTACCTCGCTCAGAACGCGGATGTAGCCATCGGTGTTCAGCTTGAGGCCCTCAGGGAAGAAGTGAGGTGGCATGACGTCACCTTGACTGCTGACGACACCTAAGACCAATGTTGTCGCTGGAAACTTTGTCTATATGACTCTGGGCACGTCTTTGGATGAGACAGCGAGCCACCTGTTGTTCTGGGAGTTGATCTTCTGGTCTTATTTGTCCTCCCGGTGCGGATTCGAAGAAGAACTCTGTGTCTCTTCCACAAATTTGGAGGTTCAAAATTATTCATAATCAATTATTCTGAAAATAAATAATGGGAATATAGTCACTGTTTTTATGAAGACAAGAGTGACAACGGAAGTAAAAAAAATTTGAATAAAATTAGCAGTTGAAAATTGAACAAATATCGTCCGCACCCTGTATATATATATATAGTAACTCTGGATTACACACACACACACACATATATATATATATGAATAAAGTATACACACATTATCAGCAGTATCGGTAGTGGGTCGGACGCCATGCTTTGACACAGAGTTACGGTCCTTTCCATTCTGAGTTCAAATTCCGCCGAGGTTAACTTTGCCTTTCATCCTTATGAGGTCGATAAAATAAAGTACCAGTAATTACTGGCCTTGTGCCAACAGTAGAAACAATTATCATAATGATTATATATAATACATACCAATGTCTTCTTTAAATAACGGCTTGGATTTTGTTGCAGTTTTCTTCTCCTTGGGCTTTGCTGCAGGGAGATCAGCGAAAATGTCTGTGTCATCTTGGAATATATTAGCATCATCTGTGATGTTCTTCTTTACTCTGGTGCTGCTGTCCTTCTTGGTTGTTGACTAGCAGAGGGAGTACATAGAAAGGAGGAGGAAGAAGATATATATATATATATGTGTGTGTATATATACACACACATACATATATATATATATATGTGTGTGTATATACACACACATACATATATATATATATGTGTGTGTGTATATATACACACACATACATATATATATATATATGTGTGTGTGTATGTATATACACACACATATATATATATATATGTGTGTGTGTATATATACACACACATACATATATATATATGTGTGTGTGTGTATATACACACACATACATATATATATATATGTGTGTGTGTGTGTGTGTATACACACACATACATATATATATATATATGTGTGTGTGTGTGTGTGTATACACACACATACATATATATATATATGCTCACAAAGGAGATGACAAAGGGCCGTGACAAATAGAGAGATGTTTTGCTGAAGAGGACCCATCCCACCCTTGTAAGCAGGGAAAAGCAGGCGTAAAATAATTGTTTCTACTTTTGGCACAAGGCCAGCAATTACCCAGTACATTACTGGTACTTTATTTTATCGACCCCGTAAGGATGAAAGGCAAAGTTAACCTCGGCGGGATTTGAAGCAGGCGTAAAATAATGATGATATATATATATATATTCACCTCGTGGACGAGAATGCAAGCACTCCTCCTTGTTTCGGCCCAGGATGGCTAACATAGCCCCCCCCCCCCCCGCGCCCCACCGCTCCCACCCTCCAAACGCAATCCAAAACTTCAGAGTTGGTACCATGAATGTAGGCACCTTAAAGGGTCGCTCTAACGAGGTTGTAGAAATGCTTGAACGTAAGGAGGTCGATGTTTGTTGTATTCAAGAGACCAGGTGGAGGGGAGGGTCGGCTAGATTCATCGTGGGTAAAGAACGATGCTATAAGCTTTTCTGGGTGGGAAATGACAATGGGTTGGGTGGGGTAGGAATCATGGTAGCAGAAAAGTGGGCAGATAAGATAATAGACGTAAATAGAGTGAACGACAGAATAATTAAAATAAGACTTGTCCTCAATAAAACTACGGTGACAGTAATATCTGCGTACGCACCCCAATCCGGACTGCCCGGCGCTATAAAAGACAGATTCTACGAGACACTGATGCTCGCTACCTCCCAAATAACCGACAGTGACTATATAGTTATTGCAGGCGACCTAAATGGTCACGTTGGACAACATTGTGACGGCTATGACGGAATCCATGGAGGCTATGGGTTCGGTACTAGAAATGAGGAAGGCTCCAGAATCCTGGAATTCTGCGACGCAAATAACTTAACTATCTGTAACACTAACTTCAAAAAACGAGACAATCACTTGATCACCTATAGATCGGGGGAACACACAAGCCAGGTAGATTATATCCTTACCAGAAGACGTGACAGAGTGTCTGTTGTTAACACTAAATCCCACCCCCATGAAGAATTCACCTCCCAACATAGACTGATAATTAGCGACCTCATAGTCAGGACGAGACGTACTAGACAGCGGAAGAGGACTATCCTCAGGAGAAAAATATGGAAGCTAAATGACCCCATAGCCAGAAATAAATTTCAAAGCATATTACTTGACGCTTTCGACAGTAAGGAAGAGCAATTAGAGTCGTATAATATAGAGGAACAGTGGGAATTCCTGAGAGCAAACCTGCTGACGGCGGCAGACGAAGTCTGTGGCTGGAGCAGGCCTGTAGGTAGGAGGAGAGTAACATGGTGGTGGAACAGTAAGGTGGAGGAGTCAATTAAGGCCAAAAAGCAGGCTTGGAAAGTATGGCGGGATGGGGGAAGTAGAGAAGACTATCAAGTGGCCAGGAGGGAAGCTAGGAGACAAGTGTACTTCGCAAGAAGGGAAGCAGAGGAAAGAAAGTTCAAGCATGTTCTACAACGTGAGGACCAAAAACGTGAGGTGTTCAGGATTGCCAGGCAATGTGTCAAGGAAAACCGTGATATTGTCGGGGAGAAGTGTGTACTTAACGATGATGGCATACTTGCCATCACCGACGCTGATAAGAAGGTAGCTTGGAAGTGTCACTACGAAAGGCTTCTAAATGAGGAGAACAAATGGGAGAAAGACAGTCTCCCCCAGATCGACCCAATAGAGGGACCAGCAGTGTTAGTTGAAGGTAGTATAATAAGTAAGGCAATCAAAGATATGAAGACGGGTAAGGCGGTTGGGCCTTCGGAAATAGTTGCTGAGATGCTGAAGGCATCTGGTTCGGTGGGACACACCATGGTCACCCGGATAGTTAACCAAGTCGTACAGAATGGGGTTGTTCCGAAGGAATGGTGTAGCAGCATCATCGTTAACTGCTATAAGGGAAAAGGAGATGCCCTAGATAGGAGTAACTATAGAGGCATTAAATTAATCGACCAGGTCATGAAGGTCACGGAAAAAGTAATAGCGCAACTAATCAGAGAGAGAATTGATCTAGATGAAATGCAGTTCGGGTTTGTGTCAGGCAAAAGTACCACAGACGCTCTTTTCATTGTACGACAACTACAGGAGAAGTACCTAGCTAAAAGTAAACCCCTATACTTAGCTTTCGTCGACTTGGAGAAAGCCTTCGACAGAGTCCCCCGTTCCATTATCTGGTGGTCTCTTAGAAAACTAGGCGTTGACGAATGGCTTGTGAGAGCTATACAAGCCATGTATAAAGAAACAGTCAGTAAGGTTAGAATTAACAACGAATATAGTGAAGAGTTTAGCGTAAAAGTTGGTGTCCATCAGGGCTCTGTTCTTAGCCCCCTACTATTTATTATTGCCCTTCAGGCTATAACAGAGGAGTTCAAGACCGGCTGCCCATGGGAACTCCTATACGCAGATGATCTAACGCTCATAGCTGAATCAATGACCAAACTAGAGAAGAAATTCCAAACATGGAAGCACGGCCTAGAATCAAAAGGCCTTAAAATTAACCTGGCTAAGACTAAAGTTCTAGTTTGTAGGAAAGAAAACAAGGCGCCGGTCCCCTCCAGGAAATGGCCATGCTCAGTGTGTAGGAAAGGCGTAGGTAGAAACTCCATTTTATGTCCCAAATGCAAAGTATGGGTGCATAAAAGATGTAGTGGGATCACAGGTAAGCTAACTAAGAACACAGATTTTACATGTGGCCGGTGCTCTGGTGCAATAAGTAGCAGCAAGTGCCCACAGAATACTAACTCTTTCAATTGCGCAGAGGGTTCTATAGAAATAGTGGACAGCTTCCGTTATCTGGGTGACAAAATCAGCAGTGGGGGAGGGTGCTCTGAAAGTACAGTAGCTAGAGTCAGAACTGGATGGAAAAAGTTCAGAGAGCTTATACCACTATTAGCCGCTAGAGGGTTCTCCCTAAAAATGAAAGGCAGGTTATACGATGCCTGCATACGAACAGCAATGCTGCATGGCAGTGAGACCTGGGCATTGTGTGCAGAGGATATACGCAGACTAGAGAGGAACGAAGCTTGCATGCTCCGCTGGATGTGCAATAGTAATATACGTGAACGGCAAAGCATAAACGAACTAAGGAAAAAATTAGAAATAAGAGGGATCAGATGTTGTTTACTCGAGAGAAGGCTACGTTGGTACGGTCACGTGATGCGCATGAAAGACGACAGCTGTATAACAAAGTGCAGGGCAATAAAGATAGACGGTAGCCACGGAGTAGGCAGACCCAGAAAAACATGGGACGAGCTGATAAATTCCGACCTCACACGCTTACACCTCTCCAAGACAATGTCACTGGACCGAGACCTTTGGCGGTACTCAGTAATAGAGAAGACCCGCCTTATCTAAATACAAAGTAAAAACCTACTACAGTCAGTAGGCATCTCTATCAAAACACACCCCCGTCCCACCACCTCCACCCCACCCACACCGCCCCTTTCAATGTAAAGTTATGTTGGTCCCACAACATCCAGACCGAAACAAATGAGATCGTGTAGGTGTCACGACAAAAAACACACAGTCCACGCTGTAAATGTGGCCGTGTAGGCAACACGGTAAAAACCTCTCAGCCCCACACTGTAAATGTGGTTGGTGTCAGGAAGGGCATCCAGCTGTAGAAAACCCGCCAGACAGTCCACGCTGTAATGTGGCCGTGTAGGCAACACGGTAAAAACCTCCCAGCCCCACACTGTAAATGTGGTTGGTGTTAGGAAGGGCATCCAACTGTAGAAAACCCGCCAGACAGTCCTATGCGAGCAAGACAACCACTCTTGCCTCAAGTGGGAAAACCCCCGTCCAAACCCATGCAAGCGTGGAACACGGACGCTAAACCTGATGATGATGATGATGATGATGATGATATATATATATATATATATATATATATATATATATATATACATAGAGATACATATATATATATATATATAACGAAGGAGTACTCAATACTTAGGGTAGTAGAGTGGGTAATAGGACAATGTATGACCCCGACGACAGATCTCAGGCCATTTCGAAGGCTATTTCTGGAAATAGCCGTCGAAACGGCTTTCAGCTCTGCTGTCGGGGTCATACATTTTCCTATATATATATATATATACATATACATACATCATCATCATCACCGTTTTACGTTCGTTCTTCCATGCTAGCATGGGTTAGATGGGTTGTCCTGTTGTGGGCAGTGTCTGGTCGGCTGACCTTGTCTTGCTCATACGGGAACTGATTCTGGCTTGATTTCTACAGCTGGATGCCCTTCCTAACACCAACCTCATTTACAGTGAGTGCTGTGGTGCTTTTTTCCGTGGCGCCTACACATCCACTTTACAGTGTGGGCTGGGTGCTTTTTTGCCGTGGCACCTCCACGACCATTTTGCAGTGGGAGGGTGTGGGGCATATTGTCTATATATATATATATATATATATACACACACATACATATATACACACACATATATATATTATGTATCACCAGAAGGGGTGCATGTGGGGTATATTCATTGATGAACCATGTTTTTTTCTTCTTCACCTACTTATTCTTGAAAGGGTCCTGTGCGTAGAGTCCTCAAACACTCCTTCCAGCAGGTCTTGTCAGAAGCAACTGTTTCCAACTGATCAGGCTGGATCCCCAAGTGAGACCAACCAAGCTCATGGATGTTGTCCAACCATGTTACTCGGGGTCTACCTCTGGGTCTCCTGCCAGTTGGTTTTGCCGATAAAATCTGTTCAACAATTCTTTCCTGAGATATTCTAACGACATACCCATAGTATCGGAGCTATAATCTCTCAATTCTTTCAATCAGACCCACCTGTGTACTCTTCAACAAGTTGCTTAGATGAATACTAGTCATTACTTAAGATAAATTATTCCCTCAAGTAGGTGTAAGCATGGCTATGGAGGTTAAGAAGTTTACTTTGCAACCACTGTAGGCATGTGGCCACATGGGCAAGTGTCTTTTACTATATATAGCCTTGGGCAGACCAATGCTTTGTGAATAAATTTGGTAGAAGTAAACTGTAAGGAAGCCTGTTGTATATGTATGTATGTGTATATGATTCCAGTTCCTCGGAGGAATAACAACACACCCAGGAGCTGGACATATCGATGTATTGACAGAGTAAAACACACTTCAACAACATGTGTACCTCTCTTTTCCAAACCAATTCGGACTGCCTGAAGAGGTCACAGCCAATGATAATAAACGATGCCAAATTTTACATATTTGACTTAATTATTTTACATTACTCTGGAGTAAACAAACCAACCTGCATACTTCGTCGAGTGCTCCAATCTGCATACTGAGGTGTCGGTAAACAACCAACATATACTCAAAATATAGATTATATATATTATTATCATCATCATCGTTTAACATCCATTTTCCATGCTTGCATGGAGAAAAGGGGGTGTTTTATACAAAAGGGAGTCCAATAGGCCGACAAATACAGTATATTGTTATTAATAATTTAGTGTTAAAAAAATATATATTGCCATGAAAAAGCCATTTAAAAAATTGTGGAAGATATTTACGATTCCGTGAATATGAGGTAGTTTCCTCGAACAATTATTTGTTAGGTTCTAAGGAAAATTCCATGAATAACTGGGACCACGAATGCCGGGGGTACACTGTATATGGAACACACCATATAGAGCAGAGGACTTATTTATAGAGTAGAAATGAAAGTAAAAAAGACCAACCTTAGTTGAGGTTTTCAGGGAGCTGGAGGCAAAGATGTCATCAGGGTCATCATCTAGAAGGGCTTTTTTCTCTATAATGAAAAGGTGAGTGAATGAGTGAGTGAGAGAGAGAACAAATTCATAACCACCTTAAATAAATATTGTTATCAACGAAACAACATCCAAACTGATGATGCTACAAACAACACCCAAGTATTACAGAGCTTACTACATTACTATCAGCTTTCAATGCAGAAGGTGTACCAGTAACGTACTGGAATTGATTTAATTGACTTTCCCCTCCCCAAAATTGCTGGTCTTGGGCCTAAAATCAGAAACCATTACTATTATTATTACCTTTCTTAGGGCAGTGGATTGGCAGTAGCAGTAGAGGGTCGGATGCCATGCTGGGCAGCATAAAATTACGGCCCTTTACGTTCTGAGTTCAAATCTCGCCGAGTTTAACTTTGCCTTTCATCCTTACGGGGTTGACAAAATAAAGTACCAGTCATGCACTGGGGTCAATTTAATCGACTTTCTCTTCCCTCAAAATTGCTGGCCTTGTGCCTATATAAGAAATCATGATTACCCTTTAGGGCAGTGGATTGGCAGTATCGGTAGAGGGTCGGACGCCATGCTTTACAGCAAAGAGTTACGGTCCTTTATGGTCTGAGTTCAAATCTCGCCGAGGTTAACTTTGCTTTTCACCCTTACGGGGGTCGATAAAATAAAGTACCAGTAATGCACTGGGTAATTGCTGGCCTTGTGCCAAAAGTAGAAACAATTATATATTACCTTTCTTCTTGCTTAGCAGCAGATTTGAATCAGCGAAGATATCGGAGTCGTCATCATCAAAGATGGCAGAGGCACTGGTAGAAGTCTTTGAAGAAATGGTGGTCGTGGTGGTTAACGTTTCTTTAGTATTTTTGATTGAAACCGAAGAGTTAGTAGCAGTAGCAGCAGCAGTAGTAGTAGTAGTTTTCTTCATACTTGAACCAAATAAGTCATCATCATCATCATCATGGATGTTGATGTTATCATCATCGTCAGAGAATTTCAAAGAAAGGTTCTTCTCCATGATTCTTGCCAAATCCTCTTCTGGTTTGTCGGCTGTGTCAAGGTCTTTTGAGGGGGGCGAGGACTGTGGGGTCTGCGACAGTGAGGGGCTCGTTGGAAAGGGCTCAATGTCACTTGTGCTGTTTGTTGTTACTGCTGATAATGTTGTTGTTGTTGCTGATGATCTTGTGGCTCCTTTATCGATGTCATTATACTTGAAAGGGTCTTGTTCTGGGAACAAGGCTGGTGCTGACATCACAGCGAAGGGGTCGACTGCAGTGGTGGAAGAGATGGTGGAGGAGGAGGTGGTGGCGTCATGGGAGAAAGGTAACCCCTCGACTGTTTCCAGGTATGGGGCAGCTGTCTGTGGAGAGGTGACTACTGAGGAGCTGGGGCCCATGTCTGATGCAGTGATTAATTTTGACTTCCGTGTGGGCAGTCTCCGCTTCAGCTGGATACGAGCTCGTGTCTATAAATGGAGAGAGTGAAGTAGACAGAGAAAATAGTGGATATCAAATGAGAGAGTGAGAGAAAAGTGGATATCGAATGAGAGAGGATATCAAATGAGAGAGAGAAAATAGTGGATATCAAATGAGAGAGTGAGAGAAAAGTGGATATCGAATGAGAGAGGATATCAAATGAGAGAGAAAATAGTGGATATCAAATGAGATAGATGGATAAAGAGAGAGGGGGGGATAGTGGATATCGATTGAGAGAGAGAGAAAGATAGAGAAAATAGTGGATATCGAATGAGAGAGGTAGATAGATATAGAGAGAGAGATAATACAGTGGATATCGAATGAAAGAGAGATAGATAAACAGAGAGAGAATAGTGGATATTGAAAGAGAGAGAGAGAATGGTGAATATTAACTCTTTACCATTTAAACCGGCTGTATCCAGCTAGAATTCTCTCACCTCTTTCTTTTCAAACTGGCCATAACTGGCCACTCATACTGATGTTAAGGTATTGTTCTCAAAATAAATAACATCAAAATCTCATAGATTCGATATCATGTGAGGTAAAGCCTTTACCATAAAAACACAATAGTATATATAGAGTAATGTAAATGCTAATGGACAATAAAGCAAGGATGAGCTGAGCAAAAAGAAACAAGGCCTAAGAGAAATCAAATGTCATGTACAGGAAAGATGGTAGCGCAGGAGGATCATGCCAGGAGGTGTAAGTGGAAGAAGACCAAGAAAAACCGATGTGGATGGGTGGGGTGGTGTGTGGTGTGTGGGAGAAGATGTGGTGAAAGCTGATCTGAGGAAACTGAACCTCAGAGAAAAGAAACAAGTGGAGAGATACTGCAGAGGAGAAGCCTCGTCTAACCCATGCCAGCATGGAAAAACAGATGTAAAAATCATGCTGCCATCTTCAACGTCAAAAACACTGACATATGCTGAGGCATAGATCTAATAGGCAACACCTTCCTCCACCATCTCCCCCTCCCATACACCTCCCTCTGTGGTAACCATCCTTCCCCTATTACCTACGTCTGCAATTTCCTCAGGCTTCCTCCCCCTCCCTCCCTAGTCACCATCCCATACCATGTAGTGCCCCCCTTCCCACCAGGTGTCAAGACAAAAGCGCCCCACCCACACTGTAAAGTGGTTGTGTCAGCAACATGACAAAAAGTACCCAGTCCTCATTATATTGTGGTCGTGTAGGTGATAAGACAGAAAACACCCAGCGCACACTGTAAATGTCGTTGGCATTAGGAAGGGCATCCAGTTGTAGAAACCAAGCCAACATCAACCCTGGGTGAGCAAAACACGGTCCTCTGACCTGATTCTCTCCCAAATGGTCAACCCGTCCTACCCATGCTAGCGTGGGAAATTGACGTCAAATGATGATGATGTCTTAAAGATTGAGATGAAGCATGAATGTATTTGAAATTCATAGGAAAATGAAAAAACTGAGGGCAAGAATAGCTGTTAAAACAGCCAAATGCCATCAATGACAGCATCGGGTAAAAATATGCTAGAGGACAAAAATCAGTGGCTAGTGGTCGGTAAAGAAAAATGAGGTGGGTGACAGGCAGATGAAATATAGAAACGACTGAGAGAGGAGGAGGGTTAAGGAGAAGTGTGTTGACACGTAGAAGTGAGAGGAAGTGTGTTGGCACATAGAAGTGATAGGAAGAAATAAATAAAGGAAGACAATGAACGAAACAAGTTCACGCACATACCTCTTCAGCTCTCATACTGGCAAGTGGTTTTGCACGATTTAACTGAGAGGACTGCTTAAAATTGCCAGCTTGGGCAACAGAAAAGATAAATATATTGGTATTTACCTTAGTAGCACTTAATAAAGTTGTGGCAGAGGCAGGTTCATCAAAAGATACAGAAGCAGACTGGGGTTCTTCATTTCCAAAACTAGTCGGTGGCACAATTGGTGGAATCTAGAAAACAAAGGATGGATATATATATATATATATACATATATATTTATATGAAGTTTCATTTACATGTATTTAAGTTTTTATTTAGTTTCGACTTGTTACGCATATTTCACACTAGATTGGCTCAAGGTCATGCATAGAAATTATGGATCCAACTCCATGTTCTTCAGACTGGTGATTCAACAAAAAATACAGTGTTTGTTGTGATCAGTGAGATTCACTGAATCACATACACTATATATATATATATATATATATAGGAGTAAGTAAGACCCCGACGGCTGAGCTCAAGCCGTTTCGACGGCTAATTCTGTACTGAATGAAAAAATCAGTTCTGGTATTTAAATAGCCGAACTTGTCAAGGGGCAATTCCATATATGGTCAAAGAGATAATCACCAGGATTGGTCATCCCACAAGGTAGTAGTAATTCTGCGATGGCAAGTTGGTGGGGGAGGTAGCCAAACCTGCCAGTAGGAGAAAAGGGGAGAGGGGGCGGAGTAGACCCATTCATGCGTTGGTGGTGCCAGCTACAGCTGGGTGTGAGGTCAAAGAGGAAGCAGGGGAGGGGGAGGGGGAGGAGGTCAATACGGTAAGTAGAACGATGAAAATGTAAAACTGTAAAAGGTACTGAGAGAGAAAAGAAATATAAGCGGAATCTGGTTACTAAGACTTAATTCTCTCGCTATTGCTAGGCTGAAGAAATACATAAATAAGTAAATAAGAAATACAAAAATAATATTCCACATAAGTACATAAGAAATACATAAAGAATGTTCCACATAAGTAAATAAGAAATACATGAATAATATTCCACATAAGTAAATAAGAAATACATAAGTAATATTCCACATAAGTAAATAAGAAAAACGTAAATAATATTCCACAAGAAATACATAAGTGAGTAAATAAACAAATAAGTGAGTAAAAGGATGGATAGATAGATTTAAAAAAAAAAAAAAAAAAAAAAAAAAAATATATATATATATATTATGTAGAATAAAAAGAATAAGAAAACAAATGATAATGATAGAAAAAAAAACCTAGGTGTGACGGAGATAAAGGGACCCTTATACGGGGTATAAGTGCGTGTATCGTACGGTGACGGGTCAATAGAGGGGGGGGGTCGGAATACTACAGAGACCACCACGAAAAAAAAAAATAAATAACGGTTTCTGCCCCAAACACCGGGCCAGCAACCACCCAGTGCAAGAAAGTAGACTAGTACGAGAATGTAATTCAGGGTCCCGCAAAAAAATACTGGTGCTAACTCTAAGGGTACCGCCACGAAACAAAATGTCTTATACAAGCTACATGAAAAGTCGTACGAATTAAAAATAAAGAACGGAAAATTAATACAGGAAAAAGGGAGAAAAGGGAAAAAGGGAAAAAGAAGAAAGAGATACTGGATCGATAAAAAAAAGTGTAAAGGAAGATCTTACGTCTCCATAGGCAAGCAGGGGTTACCCATTACAAAATAGGCAAGTGGGGTGTTATAGGCTACCCCCCCCCCCCCCCAGGTCATTATGGGGTTTGAGAGCGAGGTAAGTCCTACGTAATCAGTGTTTACATGCAGTAACCAGTTCATCTTTCTTGTTAAGGAGTTAGTCCGTCGAAAACAGCATTTGTAATGTTTCCTCCGAGCATAAATTGCACGGACGGCGTCCTCCCGTGTAGGAGTTGGCTCTGGACAGTAATTTCCAAGTGAGATCATAGTTGATGTTGTTGTCCTTGAGGTCCCATATGTGGCCCGAAAGTGTGGTGGCGTGACGCCGGGCCGGGTTTCGGAAGGTATGTCTGTGTTGGTATAGCCGGGTCTTGAAGTCGCATGCGGTCAATCCTATATAAGCTTTGTTGGAGGTATCCGTGCTCACGTTGCACTGGTAGATCACATTACGGTCTCTGCATCTGTTGTCGAGGGGGCAACTTGATCTATCAGGACAGTTGCACCTCCTGGTCGGCTCTCCACTGCTATTTGGGTTGTTTCTTCCATCGGGGTTGAGTTTTTTGTTGTTGGAGGAGACGATGTTTTGTGCGAAGTTAGGTGTAGTGCTGTAAGAGAGTTTGATGGTATTTTTGTTAATTATGTTGTGGTAGCGGTGTAGTGGTGGGAAGTGTTTTTCCATGAGCCTAAAGAAAATTTTCCCGATGGGAGTTGTCACCTCGGCATTGTGGGGAGGATTGAACCATGTTACATTTCGTGAGCGGCGGTGTCGCCTGCTGGTTCCGCTAATGGGAGCTGGACAGTAGGATATTTCCTCCCGGAAACCGCTCCGCTTGAGGGCCTGGTTGTAGTAAGGCGCGTGTTCATCAAATATCCTCTCATTAGCTGACAAACGGGATATACGGAGGGAGCTGTTTTTGACCAGGTTGTTGGTGATGTTCCTGGGATGGTTAGATCGGCGGTGGATGTAGTGCAGGTTGTCATTGGGTTTTCTGTATGGGTAGTACAGGTCATTGTTGAGATCGAGGGTAACGTCCAGGAAATTAACTCGGGTCAGGGACGTCTGTAGGGTTATTTTAAATCCCCAGTCGCGGAAGAAGCTGATTAATTGTTTACGGACCCGGTCTGTACTACTGGGGTTGTACCCTTTAAGGGTAGGGAGCCCATCATCACGGTACAATCCACCACCAAAAGCCGGAAACATATCGGTGAGTTTGGCTATCAGGAATAATCCTATAAGATCTGTGACCTCCGCCGAGTCGGTAGCGCCCATGCTGACGTCGAAGGGTGAGTCGGGAGCTCTTTTTATCCATTTGGAGTTGTCAAAGAGTAAGACTGTCTTCCTGGCGTGGAGGATGATTTTTCTTTCCTGGTCGGTGATGGGCACAAGTGCTTCGGCGAAGTCCAAGGCGGCAGTGAGTAGCGGTAAGGTGATTGAAGCGTAGTAGCTCTCTATGTCGAACTGGATAAATTTAGTGTCTCGTTTACAGTTTTACATTTTCATCGTTCTACTTACCGTATTGACCTCCTCCCCCTCCCCCTCCCCTGCTTCCTCTTTGACCTCACACCCAGCTGTAGCTGGCACCACCAACGCATGAATGAGGCTACTCCGCCCCCTCTCCCCTTTTCTCCTACTGGCAGGTTTGGCTACCTCCCCCACCAACTTGCCATCGCAGAATTACTACTACCTTGTGGGATGACCAATCCTGGTGATTATCTCTTTGACCATATATGGAATTGCCCCTTGACAAGGTCGGCTATTTAAATACCAGAACTGATTTTTCATTCAGTACAGAATTAGCTGTCGAAACGGCTTGAGCTCAGCCGTCGGGGTCTTACTTACTCCTATTACCCACTCTACTACCCTAAGTATTGAGTACTTTGGTGCGTTATGGTCCACCTGGTTCCTTACCACTTTTCCCTCGCTATATATATATATATATATATATACAAGTGACAATAAGAATTGCAGCTTTTTGTAAACTTTATTTCATATTACAATTGTTACAATATTTCATATTACAAATATTACAATTGTTTCTTTATCGATCAGCTCGGGTTTTAACATACGGTTGGATAACGACTCTTAATCAACACTTCTTCAGATATGAGAGTTTAAACGGGTGGTCCTATCCAAACTATTGGCATATGCTTCATGTTCGTTTTATATACGTTATTGGGTTATGGTGGGTGGGAGACGAGAGTGGGTAGATGGAGAACAGTAATTTTCAATATCACAGAAGTGATGAATAGTAAAGAATTTTAAAAGACCAATAATTTTCAAAAAGCTGGTACAATGCAGTAAAATAATACAAAGAGCAAATGATGACATAAAACAGAATAAAGTTTTACCCAGTGTATTTCAACAATATTTCAGGGCTAATAGCCTCTTTTCAAATGTGTGGCTGAAACAGTTCAAAGCAAGATGAACGGTCAATGTGTTTTTTCCCCTTAACTGGCCTGCATATCTGAAATACGCTTGCATCAAATCGCTATAGCAACCAGCCTGCCTTGTGCATTTCTAATCTATTATTTTATTATTATTACTTTTTTTTATGTCATTCCTGGCTAATGAGATTGTATTTTTCTACCGCGCTGTACTTGTTTTTGGAAAATTATCAGTCTTTTATTACATGCCTCACAATGCTTCGTATTAACTACACTACTATATATATATATATATATATATATATATATATATATATATATAGTATTTACGTATCGAGAAAGAGAGAAAAAGGAGGGATAGGTGATACATATAGTTATTTGCCAAGTAGCGTATGCCAAAGGTGCTCGATACTAGTGCCGGCAGTATTAAATATTCGAAGTGTTAATATTTAGTGGGCTAGAGAGTTAGCAGAGCGTAAGCACGTGGGGAAAGTAAAAAATCGGAGAATAGACCGTTAAAACATGTTTATTTAAAATATCACCTACGTACGTTTCGCCCAGTTGGGCTTCTCAAGGGCATAAATAATCACAAGTGTTCCATATATAGTTCGGAAAGAGTTTTGGGGGTTAAATCTACATCAAGATTCATTGCTCGCAAAAATATCTTGTTTTGATTTTGCAGCAGGTCAAGGGAGGTAACTCTGGCCGGTGTTAGGGCAGTCTTTCCCGGATAATTTTTTTTTTTTTTTTTTTTTTTTTTTTTTTTGCCGCATCCGTTTGTCTGAGGCTGGGTCTGGTATGCAATGATTGTTTTCTGGGTGTTATTTTGCAGCGCCTGCCCGCCGGGGTGTTAAGACTTGTTGCAGGGAGATCCAGTGTACTATTTCACTCTTTATCCTTAACCCATCTAAAGAAGGAAATTTTTAAGCGATGTGTACAACTTATCGCTGTTTCAGCTCTGCTGTTGATGAGCTCGTGGGGTGCAGTTATGATGTGGTAGAGCTCCATGAAGCAAAGATCGCATTTCCTCTTGAAGTTGTACGGTGCAGCCCTGCCGACAATCTCCCAGTGCGTGGAGAAGCTGATGTTTGAGTCCTTTAGTGATGTGATGTAGTCCGCGAGCGAAGTGGAGTGTCTTAGTTTTCTATTTGTGAAAGAGTGGAGATGTGTTCGAAACCTAATTTTGAACGGGCCGGAGGTGGCCCCTATATAATGTTTAACGCTATTGTGGCTAGTAATAGTGCATCTATATATAACCCTATCAGTCAAGCAGTATCCTCTAAGGGGGCAGCGTCCTCTGTCGCGGCAGTTGCAATTTCTGTCGCGGTTCCGTCTATTTCCCACGGTAAGGCTATCATTGTTGCTGCCTACGTTGTTACCTACGCTACCGCAGCTGTCGTTAGCACAATTACAACCCACAGCACGCGGGATGGTGCGATTGTTATTCCGCACGGCATGTTCTGCATGTTCCCCAGTCGCTTCGCGGTCATTCCGGTTGCGTCTGCGGATGCCGTTGCCAACACTATTGGATGCTGCCAGGGAGTTGTTAAGGCCGATATAGTTATTGTCAGGTGTAGGTGCGTCTGTGTCGAGGTGCTGTGTCTTGGTGATCTTACTGTGGTTCGTTGTTCCTATGATGTCTACTAGGTTAGGGGTAGTAGAGAAGGATATTTTTATATTGTTCCTATATATATAAATCATTGCTCCTCTCGACTTCTCTTCCTACTAGCCCTTCCTCTACTTAATCACACGCATGGTTATATACACTTATGTCATCATCATTTTACGCCCACTTTTCCCTGCTTGCAAGGGTGGGACGGGTCCTATTCAGCACAGCATCTCTCCACTTGTCACGGTCCTTCGTCATCTCCACCGTGAGCTTCAGCGATCTGAGGTCTGCTCTCGCCCATGTTTTTCGTGGTCTTCCTCTACTACGTCTTCCTTCAACTGGCATTTCTTGGCACTTCTTCACCTAACGGTCACCCTCCATGTGCATCACATGTCCATACAACCGCAGTCTCCTTTCCTGCACACAACAATTTATCCCTCTCAGACACAGTTTCTCTCTCAACATATCCATGCTTGGCCGTTCACGTACATTGACATTGCACATCCAACGGAGCATGATTGCCTCATTTCTCTCCAGCCATCGCATATCCTCTGCAGTTGCTGCCCATGTCCCACTACCATGCAGCATCGCACACCTCACACAGGCATCATATAACCGGCCTTTTGTACGCATTGAGAAACCCTTCTCTGTCAGCACAGGGACCAGCACCCTAAACTTCTTCCAACCCGTCCTTATTCTAGATACTATAGCCTCGGAACCCCCCCCCCCATGCTAATCTGATCACCTAGGTACAGGAAGCTATCAACCACTTATATAGCACCCACCTGCATTTGAAAAATGTGTCTATCAATGCGACTTCTACTGTCAAATTTCCCTGTACATCTACTACATACGTATTTCTCCCTACCTGTTAGTTTGCCTGCTAACCCACTATATCTCTTGTGTAACCAAGATCTTCATTTGTACATTTTATAGAATTTATGCCAGTTCCTTTTCTGCATATCGAACATGGCCATTTCCCTGACGGAATCAGAGTTTTGTCCTCTTTTCTACTCATCAACGCTTTATCTTAGTTAGGTTCACTCTCAGTCCTCTTGATTCCAACTGCTGTTTCCATAGTCAGAATTTATTCTTCAGCTTCTCTACTGATTCTGCTATAAGAACCAGATCGTCAGCATAGAGAAGTTCCCATGGACAGCCAGTCTTAAACTCTTCTGTTATGGCTTGGAGAACTATAATGAACAAGAGCGGGCTGAGGACCAAACCCTGATGTACTCCTACTTGTATCTGGAATTCCTCACTATACTCCATTTTACTGACAGCACCTCTGTACAAAGCTTGCACTGTCCTCACAACCCATTCCTCAATACCTAGCTTCCTTAGGGACCACCATGTATGTGTATATATATATATATATATATACACACACATATATACAATATTATATACCTATATATAAATATATATATATAATAATTGTTTCTACTTTAGGCACAAAGCCAGCAATTACCCAGTACATTACTGGTACTTTATTTTATCGACCCTGTAAGGATGAAAGGCACAGTTAGCCTCGGCAGGATTTCTAGTATAGGCACAAGGCCAGTAATTTGGGGGGAGGGGAAAGTCGATTAAATCGACCCCAGTACGTTACTGGTACTTTATTTTATCGACCCCCGTAAGGATGAAAGGCAAGTTAACCTCGGCGGGTTTTGAACTCAGTCCGTAAAGGGCCGTAACTATGCTGCAAACCATGGTGTCCAACTCTCTACCGATACTGCCAATCCACTGCTCTAAGAAAGGTAATAATAATAATAAATAGGGTACAAAGAATCAGTGTTGCATCATATACATATTTAATTACATATTACATATGTTTCACTGTCGATAAGCTCGAGGAACGATTGAATTATGTTCGTTCCTGACTCTGGAATCGGAAGCTCCTCAGATATGTATTCTCACATGTACTACTATATGTTCTGTTGTCTAAAGAAAACAAGTATATATATACATACACATATATATATATTCCTAACACCAATATATATATATATATATATTGGTGTTAGGAAGGGCATCCAGCTGTAGAAAACCTGCCAGATAGTCCAGAGACACGGTCACCCAACCAATCTTGCCTCAAGTGGGACAACTCCCATCTAACCCATGCTAACATGGAAGATGGACGTTAAACGACGATGATGATATATACATACATACATATATATATATATATATATATAGGATTTAAAATACCATGGTAATAGCAGAGGAAACACCGAAATAGAATATATTTAGGTGTATATACGTAAAGGAGCTCTTCATTGTATTAAAACCAAATACAGTAGGCTAACGGATTATTTCGTAATTTTGTCCTGGCGCCCAACGAAAGGCCTGTTTTGAAACAACTCCTTTACTATACAGCGGTGGCCATAACTAGACCCCCCAAACCCTAAGGTCGAGCATAAATGTGTGTGTATGTGTATATATATATATTCATATATATATAGGTATATAATATTGTGTGTGCGTGTATATATATATATATAACTGTGTGTGTGTGTATACATATATGTGAGCGTTTAAGTAGAGGAAGAGCTAGGAGCAATAATTTCTTTTCTTTTTATGAACTGGTCATAACATCTGCCTGGAGCGAGAGGGGGGGGGAGAGGGGGTGCGTCTTGGTCTTAATATTTTATGACTTCACATGAAGTGGCCCATCTCTGGAGAATGATGGGACAACAGAGAAATAAATAAATGAGAGATAGAGAGAGGGAGAGAGAGAGAGAGAGAGAGAGAGAAGGAAAAGAAAGGGAGAGAGAGAATGAGAGAGAGTGTAAAAAAGGAGTAATATGAGGGTTCGTACTACTTACATCAGGTTCTGTGGTGACCTGGTCTGTTAAATTGGACTGTCATTACATACACAAACAACAACAACAACAAAATGAAAAAAAGAAAAAAAAGCCAATCAGAAATGGAAGCCAATCATCAAAGCATGCTTAACAATGTATAAGACAGTGGTTCCCAAATGTCTTCGCTAACAAGAAGCAGCAGCAACAGCAGCAGCAGCAATAAGCGTATTTAACCTCTTCAGTGTCGTAGATGAGATAACTCGTCCTAACATGTTTGAACTATTTTCCAACTGTTCATAACTTCAAAGTTATGAAATCGTTTCCAGCATTTCATAACTTCAAAGTCATGAAATCGTTTCCAGCAGTTCATAACTTCAAAGTCATGAAATCGTTTCCAGCAGTTCATAACTTCAAAGTCATGAAATCGTTTCCAACAGTTCATAACTTCAAAGTTATGAAATCGTTTCTAAAAGTTTGTAACTTCAAAGTCATGAAATCGTTTCTAAAAGTTTGTAACTTCAAAGTCATGAAATCGTTTCTAAAAGTTCATAACTTCAAAGCTAGATGCAATTCTAAATCAGATAGCCCTCCCCAACTTTCATTTATATGAATTTTCTCATGGAACCCTACTCCCCCAGCAAAAAATTTATTTCTCTCCTCTCAGATTGTTTTACAGCAAGGATAATAATCTAAAGAAAAAAATGTTAATATTTGAAGAAGAATGAATACCTAGTAATGTGTGTATAAAGAACCATAGGACCGAAAGAATATGATCATGAATACAAGTGGCCAAAATGGGGTTCCTCCAAATGGTCTTTAGTATAACGTTACTCAATAAAGTGTGTAGCTCGGAGATCAGAGACTCACTCCAGGTAGGAGACTGACAGGAGACCCAGAGCAAGATGGTTGGATAACATCGTCGGCTGGTCTTGCTTGGGGTTCCAGCTGAATCAATTGGAGACAGTTGCTTCTGACAGAACCTACTGGAATGAGTGTTTTTATGACTTAGCCCTCACCAAGATCGCTTCATTTTTGAAGAAGAAGAAGAAAGAATTTTTAACCTAGCTCACTGACCCCCAGTACTGCTTTTGTGGTCCAACGAGGTCGGAAACCACTGTCTTAAAACAAGGTATATGGTGCAGTTGTTTTGTTTTGTTTTTTGTTGTAAGGGAGGGGGCATAGTTGATAGAATAAATTACACAAAATACATTATTGGTATTGTTTTATCATCTCTTGCAGGGAGGAGACAAACAGTTATGGTTGAGTTTTCTGTCAGAATTATACATTTCTAAAGAGATTTTGTTGACTTTTATTGGTTGTTGTTATGATTGAGTAGAACCCTCTTTCCCCGAACCACCACCACCACCAGCACGTGAAACAGCCAGGAACTGACGTGGCCTACCGGTGTGAAAATGTGCAGGAAAGGCAGCGTCATCTCCCACCCAAAGGATTTTGCCCGTGCGGCATTAGTTTTGGCAGGTAAAAATAATGTTGGATACTTTTTGAACGCCCCTTGTAAATAACGCTGGCCGTAATAAACACCCATTTAACCCTTTAACATTTAAACCAGTTATACCCTGCCAGAATTCTCTCACTCTTTCTGTTCAAACCGGCCATTAACAGCCACACATACCAATGTTAGAGTATTGTTCTCAAAATAAATAATATCAAAATCTTATAGATTCAATAGTATATATAGAGTAATGTAAATGCTAAAGGTTTAAGACAGAAAACAAACAAGTCAATTGAGAAGACGAACTATTTATCTATTTGTTGTCAGGTGACCCCCACATTACCCATGGTATTTTAGGTTATTGACCCCCGAGAGGAGGAAAAAAATAATCTCTTGACGTTTAATTCTTACAGAAAACAGACTCAGAAACATTACCAATACTTTGGCTATGTTATTCTTTTAGCCATTTTTTATTAATAAATGAATTCTTTGTGATGTTGTAATAATGGGGATCATGCGGTTACCAACACAGAACTCCGGTGAGACAGTGTTAAAGACTGGGAAATACTTTACAGACGATTCATACATAATATTTAATGTGTCATGGGGTGGAAGTAACCAAGTTCTTAAATGAAGGTATTTCACCATTTTGAGGTCGATATAAAAAAAAAAGTACCAGTTCAGTACTAGAGTTGATTCTTCCTCTATATCTCTTTCTCACTTTTCCTCGTATGAGTGAGGCAAAACAGTTATGCACATTCCCTATGGTCACTCCATAATAAATGTAGCTGTAGGATTTGATCTTGTGAGTAAATGTGATCATTAGACAAGTACTTTAACATCACAACTGCTGAGTAGTTGACAAGAACATTAACATTTTTAAAACACTCCCTAAATTGTCTGAAAGTTTTGTCACAGCATCAACACCACATCACATAAATTCAAGAATACAAACAAAAGGTTTTCATTTGAAAAAAAATCCAAACAAAACAGTCATTAATGTCATCATCATCGTTAAAAGCAATACAAAAAACAACAACAAAAAACACCCCCAAAACAAAACAATGCAACACAGACATAAGCTTTTGATTTTGATTCCCGGTTCAATAAAGTGGTTTGAGCTTTCTGTCTTTTGCCTGATTTTATAGCAAAAAAACCTATTTATTTAGAGGAAAAAGTTAAAGAGAAGGAGTCAATCGTCAGATCAAACCAAGGAAACAGTTTCCATTGGTCTTTCCATTGCTGATACTATCTGCCGGTCATAACTCTTGAAAGAAGAGAAGAGCCACCTGTCAGATCAGACCAAAGATAGTATGTTTCCATTGGTTTTTCCATTGCTGATACTATCTGCCAGTTGCAACTTCTGGCAGAAGACAAGAGCCACATATCAGATCAGACCAAAGAAACAATGTTTTCATTGGTCGTTCCATTACTGATATTATCTGCTGGTTGTAATGTTTCCATTGGTCTGTCCATTGCTGATATTATCTGCTAGGAGGTTGTATTTAAACCACAAAACATCCCATCCGACTCTTGAACAATTCTGCTTTTCCACTGGCCCTGGACTGGTACTTTATCTATTAACCTCTGAGATGATGAAAGTAAAAATTGACCACAGCAGGATTTGTACTCAGAGTTCAGAGAGTCGGAACAAATACTGAAGTATTTTGATCCGACACTCTAACAACACTGCCAATTTGCCACCTAGGGGCTAGAGGAGAGTGATGACAGGCCATGTGATGTTGTGGCAGTCATGTTTACCCCCAAAGGAAGTTTTTTTTTAAAGAAGGAATCCAAAATCTAAACCTAGAATCTGCTGCAGCAAAATTTAATTAATTAATTAATTTAATTAATTAACCCCCACTAAAAACACCTAAATAAAAATTAAAACAAATTAACCCCAAAAAAGAAAAAAACACACACACACACACACACAGACTAAAAAAAAGCAATAAAAAATAAATTTAAAAAAAACAAATAAATATAACGCAGTTTCAAAAAGCAGGCAGGGATTTTGGAAAGTGAGGTTGTTATGGGCTGTTAAATATAATTAGTTAAACAACGTAATGGACAATCCCTGATTTAACAAGGAACTCAATTCTTTAACCCTTTTGATACCAAACTCCCCCTGGGTCTGATCCAAAACTGTTTATTTCAAACAGTTTATCATCATCATCATCATGTGTTGCTTGTTTGATCTGTTTTTGCCCTGGATGATCTTCCTAACACCAACCACTTTCATCCTTCCAGGATCGATTAAATAAAATACCAGTTAAGTACTAGGGTTGATATAACTGATTTCCCCCTTTCCCTAAATTGCTGACCTTGTGTCAATGTTAGAAAAAATTATTAAGCTGGTGTTTGCAACATAACTTAATGCTTTAGCATTTAAACCAGCTGTACCCGGCCAGAATTCTCTCACCTCTTGTGTTCAAACCAGCCACTTATACTGATGTTAAGGTATTGTTCTCAAAATAAATAATATCAAAATCACATAGATTCGATATTATGTGAAGCAATATCTTTACCATGAAAATATAATAGTAAACAGAGTAAATGCTAACGGGTTAAATCGACCCCAGTGCATGACTGGTACTTTATTTTATTGACCTCGTAAGGATGAAAGGCAAAGCTAACCTTGGCAGGATTTGAAATCAGAACATAAAGGGACATAACTCTAATAATGACAATCATTTTAAAACAAACATTTTTTTTAATTGTAGGAACCAGAGGCAGTCTCAGGCTATTTGATATCAAAAGGGTTGAAGGATGAAAGGACAAGAAGGCCAGGAGGCAGGGGTTTACTGAAGGCCAGTGCAAACGCTGAGTAGTAAAGATATTTCTAAAATGTAGTTGCTTACCTGGATTTTTAGAGTCTTCTTTGGTTTGACAGGAAGATCAGGGGGTTTGGCTGTCGTTGGGGACTTTTCTTCAACAGCTATAAAAAAAAATTAAAAAAATAATTAAAAGATGATTCTTTTATTCGTTTTAGTCATTGGGCAGTGGACATGCTGGGGCATCAACTTGAAGGAATTTAGTCAATAATATTGACTTCAGTATATTTAATGTTTTCAAGTCTAGACTTTATTGTTAATAATCTCTTTTTGTTGACCTGCTAAGTAACAGGACATAATTTATGTATGTTTGGTCACATAACTCCTAATAGAATCGTAAGGGTACTGTATTGACATACGGCATTTCATGGGCATTTTAAACCTGGCGGAGCCCATCCCTCTCCAGGAACAAGACATAAACAAACACATACACACAAACACAAGTACATATATATCATTGTAGGGGTTCATTGCTTTATGGTTAAGCTTATATCATTTTGAAATGGTATAAGCTTAACCATAGGGCAAAGAATCCCTATTATAATATCTACACTCTACTTCACCTGTCTCTCGCTCTCTCTATATATATATTGTGGTTGCGGAACAAACTTCTTCACCACACTGTTTTCACAGTTACACACACCATATCTAAATATAAGCTGGGATGATCATGGATGGAACACCTTTGATCATAAACCCACTATATCATGGCTGACCAGGGTCTAAACAACAACAGATGGAGTGCATGATGGAAACAAAAAGTAACAAAAAAAAAACAGTAAACAAAATATGAAAAACTTACTGTTCTCTGAAAAAATTTCATCTTCATCTAATTTTTTCTTCTTTATAATCTCGGAGAAGTCAATCGCACCAAATATTGAAACTCCACCAATCGGCTTTCGAACAGATGTTTGTTGCACTGTTTCTGTCTGAAATGATATCAAATATTTATCATACAGTGGTGAAAATCACATGATAGTAAATATTACATGGTGTACCCAATACACTCTGTAAATATTACATGATGTACCCAATACACTCTGTAAAGTGGTAGTGATGGTGCCATAATAAAATTCCCCCTGTACACTCTGTATGTTAAAATGCACTCAGTATACTCTGTAAAGTAGTAATGCTTGTGCCACAAAAAATGCAGTCAGTATTCCATGTAAAGTGGTTGGTGTTAGGAAGGGCATTCAGCCACAGAAACTATGACAGTACTGGTCCACTAGTTTATATATACATATATACATATATATATATATATATATATATATATATATATATATATAAACACCCGATAGTTTTCTATATTTCGAATACCTGATGATATCACCAGATTCATACGGAACCCGGTCATTGAAATGATCATAGTATAATAAACCTTTCAAGGATTTACACAACTCCAGTCTCCTGTTATGTAATTATAATAATTAACTCCGTACTCGCACCACCAACTACACAAACGAAGACAGGTCAGCTGCATTACGTTGAGAACTCTCCATAATATTACATCGAGCTTCACCATACAGAATGACCAATTCTATCCAGTGGTGAACAAACAAACCTAAATATATATATATATATATATATATATACACACACACACACTTTATAAACAACAATCAAAGACTGTTTTAGAACATTTAATCACTGACGATTGGAATCATCGGAGTATATAGTAAAGGTAAAATACAAATATAATATCAGAAGTTTGTCAAAGAACATTTATAGGATACATAATATGGGAAGTGTATATCATTATCACTGTTTTACGTTTGTTCTTCCACGCTAGCATGGGTTAGACGGGTTGTCCTGTTGTGGACAGTGTCCAGTCGGCTGACCATGCCTTGCTCATACAGGAACTGATTCTGGCTTGATTTCTACAGCTGGATGCCCTTCCTAACACCAACCTCATTTACAGTGAGTGCTGGGTGCTTTTTTCCGTGGCGCCTACATATATATATATCTATATATATACATGTATATATATATATATATATATATATATATATATATATATATATATATATCAGGCGACCTAAATGGTCACGTTGGACAACATTGTGACGGCTACGACGAAATCCATGGAGGCTATGGGTTTGGTACTAGAAATGAGGAAGGCTCCAGAATCCTGGAATTCTGTGATGCAAATAACCTAACTATCTGTAACACTAACTTCAAAAAACGTGACAATCACCTGATCACCTATAGATCCGGGGAACACACAAGCCAGGTAGATTATATCCTTACCAGAAGACGTGACAGAGTGTCTGTTGTAAACACTAAATCCCTCCCCCATGAAGAATGCACCTCCCAACATAGACTGATAATTAGCGACCTCATAGTCAGGACGAGACGTACTCGACAGCAGAAGAGGACTATCCTCAGGAGAAAAATATGGAAGCTAAAGGACCCCACAGCCAAAAATAAATTTCAAAACATATTACTTGATGCTTTCGACAGTAAGGAAGAACATTTAGAGTCGGACAATATAGAGGGACAGTGGGAATTTCTGAAAGCAAACCTGCTGTTGGCGACAGACGAAGTCTGTGGCTGGAGCAGGCCTGTAGGCAGGAGGAGAGTAACATGGTGGTGGAACAGTAAGGTGGAGGGGTCAATTAAGGCCAAAAAGCAGGCTTGGAAAGTATGGCGGGATGGGGGAAGTAGAGTAGACTATCAAGTGGCCAGGAGGGAAGCTAGGAGAGAAGTGTACTTAGCAAGAAGGGAAGCTGAGGAAAGAAAGTTCAAGCATGTTCTATAACGCGATGACCAAAAATGTGAGGTGTTCAGGATTGCTAGGCAATGCGTCAAGGAAAACCGTGATATTGTCGGGGAGAAGTGTGTACTTAACGATGATGGCATACTTGCCATCACCGACACTGATAAGAAGGTAGCTTGGAAGTGTCACTATGAAAGGCTACTAAATGAGGAGAATAAATGGGAGAAAGACAGTCTCCCCCATATCGACCCAATAGAGGGACCAGCAGTGTTAGTCGAGGGGAGTATAAAGAGTAAGGCAATCAAGGATATGAAGACGTGTAAGGCGGCTGGGCCTTCGGAAATAGTTGCTGAGATGCTGAAGGCATCTGGCACGGTGGGACACACCATAGTCACCCGCATAGTTAACCAAGTCGTACAGAATGGGGTTGTTCCGAAGGACTGGCATAGCAGCATCATCGTTAACTGTTATAAGGGTAAAGGAGACGCCCTAGATAGGAGTAACTATAGAGGCATTAAATTAATCGACCAGGTCATGAAGGTCACGGAAAAAGTAATAGCGCAACTAATCAGAGAGAGAATTGACCTAGATGAAATGCAGTTCAGGTTTGTGTCAGGCAAAAGTACCACAGACGCTCTTTTCATAGTACGACAACTACAGGAGAAGTACCTAGCTAAAAGTAAACCCCTCTACTTAGCTTTTGTCGACTTGGAGAAAGCCTTTGACAGAGTCCCCCGCTCCATTATCTGGTGGGCTCTTAGAAAACTAGGCGTTGACAAATGGCTTGTGAGGACTATACAAGCCATGTATAAAGAAACAGTCAGCAAGGTTAGAATTAACAACGAATATAGTGAACAGTTTAGCGTAAAAGTTGGCGTCCATCAGGGCTCTGTTCTCAGGCCCCTACTATTTATTATTGCCCTTCAGGCTATAACAGAGG
>OZ024760.1:4882811-4885311 GCA_964016885.1 Eledone cirrhosa | reverse complement strand
TTGTCGTTAATATTATGATGTTCCCTGCTGTATTAGCGTTAAATTTTCCCTGCTGTATTAGCGATAAATTTTCGAGGGTTTCTCTTAGTAGCTTTTTCATGTCGTTAATATTATGATGTTCCCTGCTGTATTAGCGTTAAATTTTCCCTGCTGTATTAGCGATAAATTTTCGAGGGTTTCTCTTAGTAGCTTTTTTCATGACGTTATTATTGTTAATTTTACTGATGTAGTATTAACTTATTAACTTGGATATTTACCATGCGGTATTCTAATCCTATTGTATCTCTCTGTTATTTACCATGCGACCCTCAGTTCCTACCCCCCCCCCCCCCTCTATGCACTTCTTTAAGGCTTACTACCCTGTCTTTAACCTAATTCATTCAATCTGAAAATATTGAAGAGATAAGACACTTTGCCATTCTTCTCTGCTAAAATGTACCACTGAGCTGATTCAAATTTTCCCAGCCAGCCATCCACCTAATCTACGAAGGTATTTTAGCCTACATATTGTCGTTAATATTATGATGTTCCCTGCTGTATTAGCGTTAAATTTTCCCTGCTGTATTAGCGATAAATTTTCGAGGGTTTCTCTTAGTAGCTTTTTCATGTCGTTAATATTATGATGTTCCCTGCTGTATTAGCGTTAAATTTTCCCTGCTGTATTAGCGATAAATTTTCGAGGGTTTCTCTTAGTAGCTTTTTTCATGACGTTATTATTGTTAATTTTACTGATGTAGTATTAACTTGGATATTTACCATGCGACCCTCAGTTCCTACCTCACAATTTCCCTCCCCCCCACCCCCACACACCACCATAGTCTATTCGACCAATCAAACCTAGCATGCCATTTCCACTGCTGCTGCTGCTACTACCTGCCTAACTAACTCTCTCCTCCTCTGGCGCATCCCAACACACCCTGCCATTACCCCACCACCACTGTCCTTCTAGCCCTCAATTTTCCCACCGTTAGGGATGGATGAGCTGGGAATACACGAGCAACTCTGAATCAATAGATGAAATATGAATCTGCGAGCTACCAAGCACCCACGTGAAGCGCCAACCCAGAGACCCTCCCCTACGAGTGTCGACAAATGCCCAAAACTCCGAGTTGGTACCATCAATGTAGGCTCAATGAAAGGAAGAGCAGGAGAAATCGTAGAAATGCTAGAGCGAAAGGAAGTTGATGTATGCTGTGTGCAAGAGACTAGATGGAGAGGAGGGTCTGCTAGAGTCCTTGTAGGAAAAAGCCAGTGCTACAAATTTTTCTGGGTGGGAAATGACGATGGGATGGGTGGTGTAGGTATACTATTAGCTGACAAGTGGGTAGATAAAGTAATCTCAGTGTACAGGGTAAATGCAAGAATCATTAAACTCAGACTAGTCCTGAATAAGACAATTACCACAATAATATCAGCTTACGCACCCCAATCGGGGCTGCCAGACGAACTTAAGGATAGGTTTTACGAGTCCCTAATACACACTACTGCTCTAACAGACGACAAGGACTTCCTAATCATTGCAGGAGATTTTAACGGACACGTAGGTAAACACTGCGACGGCTTCAATAGAGTACATGGAGGCCATGGAGTTGGCACAAGGAATGAGGAAGGATTCAGACTTCTAGAATTCTGCGACGCCAATGACATGTCGATATGTAACACAAACTTTAAAAAACCCGACAACCACCTGATCACCTATAGATCAGGGGAGCACTCTAGTCAGTTAGATTTTATCCTCATCAGAGGACGTGACAGATGGACGGTCGTAAACACAAAAGCCTTCCCTAGTGAGGAATGTACATCCCAACATAGCTTAGTTGTCAGCGACCTCACGGTCAGAACTAGACGAGCCCTGAAACAGAGGCCAACCTGGAGAAGAAAGATCTGGAAGCTGAAAGTCCCCTCAACCAGTAACAGATTTAAAGATATTTTACTCAACGCCTACGACAGTAAAGAAGAACAGATAGAGACATTTAACGTAGAAGAGAACTGGGAGTTCCTAAAAAATAACTTACTAGAGGCGACGGATGAGGTTTGTGGCTGGAGTAAGACCTCAAGCAGGAGGAGAGTGACTTGGTGGTGGAACAATAAGGTAGATGAAGCAGTCAAGGCCAAGAGACAGGCATGGAAAGAATGGAAGAACGGGGGGAGCAGGGTACATTACATAGAGACCAAGAGGGAAGCTAGGCGACAAGTATACTTAGCTAGGAGGGAAGCAGAGGATAGAAAATTCAAGCATGTTTTACAACGTGAGGACCAGAAACAGGAGGTATTCAAGATTGCGAGGCAGTGTGTCAGAGATAGTTGTGATGTCATTGGAGAGAAGTGTATCCGGAATGATAAAGGTGAGCTTGCCCTCACAAGTGCTGAGAAGAAAGATGCATGGAAGAGTCATTATGATAGATTACTAAATGAGGAGAATGCATGGGAAGAAGAGACCCTACCCCACGTAGACCCTATAGAGGGACCAGCAGTACAAGTCAGCGGCAGCGTAGTAAGT
>OZ024760.1:4857811-4875311 GCA_964016885.1 Eledone cirrhosa | reverse complement strand
CCTCCGGCCTTGAGACAGACTTTAGACTAGATCTGTGTGTGTGTTGGTGTGTTGGTGTGTGTGTCTGTGTGTCGGTGTGTGTGTATGTGTGTCGGTGTTGGTGTGTGTATGTGTGTCGGTGTATGTGTGTGTGTGTGTGTTGGTGTGTCAGTGTGTGTGAATGTGTGTGTGTGCGTTTCGGTGTGCGTGTGTCGGTGTGTGTGTGTGTGTGTTTTGGTGTGTGTGTGTGCGTGTGTCAGTGTGTCAGTGTGTGTTGGTGTGTCGATGTGTGTGTTGGTGTGTCGATGTGTGTGTTGGTGTGTCGATGTGTGTGTTGGTGTGCCGGTGTGTGTGTTGGTGTGTCGATGTGTGTGTGTCGATGTGTGTGTGTTGGTGTGTCGGTGTGTGTGTTGGTGTGTGTGTGTCGGTGTGTGTGTTGGTGTGTCGATGTGTGTGTTGGTGAGTCGGTGTGTCGGTGTGTGTGTTGGTGTGTGTGTGTTGGTGTGTGTGTTGGTGTGTCGATGTGTGTGTTGGTGTGTCGGTGTGTGTGTTGGTGTGTGTGTTGGTGTGTCGATGTGTGTGTTGGTGTGTCGGTGTGTGTGTTGGTGTGTCGGTGTGCGTGTGCCAGTGTGTCGGTGTGTGTGTGTGTTGGTGTGTCGGTGTGTGTGCGTGTGTCAGTGTGTCGGTATCTATGTTTACATTTGTAGCAGCTTGACAAAAACAAATTAATAAAGTATCAGACTTGAAAAGAATAAGCAATGGGAATTGGTGGACGGGGAGGGGGGGAGGGGCATGTCCAATATGATCGACTAAATCAAGGTGGTGCTCCAGCATGGCCACAGTCTATCGACCAAAACAAATAAAATATAAAATAAAAATGCCAAGAAATTGAAAAAGACAAAAATGACTTACCGTAGAGACTACGGTAGTTATTTTACTACTGTAGGAGCTACCAGGGGTAGAAGTGGTTGTAGTGGTAGTGCTGCTGCTGTCTGAAGACTGAGATGAGGGTGATGGTTTAGACACAGAGCTGAAGAAGTTAACATCATCATCGTCGTCATCATCATTGTTATCAAAGAGGGACAGTGTTGTGGACTTTCTTGCTGCGGTGGGAGCCGGCTCTTCTGGTTTCTCCTCTTTCTGCAGGATAACAAGAATCGATAGGATCAATATAGAAGTCAAGAGATCAATAACAATAATCAATAATAAAGAAAAGAAAATGTTGTTGTTTGCCTGAAGCATTGAATCATCATCATTATTTCTGTTTGCCTTTGGTCTATAAAATAAAGTACCAGTAACGTACTGAGTAATTGCTGGCCTTGTGCCAAATGTAGTGTAGAAACAATTATTTCTGTTTGCCTTTCATCCTTACGGGGTCAATAAAATAAAGTACCAGTAATGTACTGGGTAATTTGCTGGCCTTGTGCCAAATGTAGTGTAGAAACAATTATTTCTGTTTAATGTCAATTTTTCCACGCTTGCATGGGTTAGATGGGTCGTCCACGCTGGGAGGCAAGTCTGGCCATAGTTGGCCATGTGTCACACCTTGCTCCGGTGAGGACTGTAAATTTGGCTGGGTATTTTACAGCTGGAAGCCTTTCCTAACACCAACCACATTTACAGTGTGGAACTGGATGGCTCCATTATGAGGAAGGAGAGGCCAGTTGACCACGCCGAACCCGTCTCACAACAGAACCATATTTTTGGAGCCCAACCCATGTCACATAGATGTTAAACAGTGATGTTAATGCTGACTTTTTGTTCATATGAGCTAACTTTACCTTTTTATCTTTACTGAGAAGTTTGCTTGCAAATAAATCTGCATTTCCAAATATGGGCACACCTCCAATTGGTTTCTTCTTCACTCTGCAATATATAACAGATAGATTGGTTGTTAATGTGGTTGAGTCTGTTAGGGTGGGGAGCTTGCAAGTGAATATAATTTCAATCAGCATGTCTGAAGGATGAAACTACTAACAGTCCATGACGGCATCAAGGGTACTTTTGAATTTTTCCCATTGATTAATCATTGCTCAGGCCCTAAACACCCCAGAAATCAATGGAGCTTGCTGAAAAGTTCATATTCTGACAAATTTTTCACCTTCAGTTTTAGGTGTATCCTGCAACATCTGAGGCTGTGTTAAATATTTTTAACAGTTTTATTAGTACTCTCAATGCTGTCGTGGACTGTTAACTCTAAAAACAAGTTTGTTGATTCAAATGTTTATAGTATCTTTACTAGTGGACAGATCATTGTAAAATTTTGCAATGTTAGGATAAATACTTTTATTTTTAATGAGATGCAGTCATAATGTATTATGTGAAGGATATTTGGCTTCTATTTCTAGCGCAACGGTGACCACATAGTAGTTAGCTTGTTCTCATATGGAAATGAGGAACTTAAGAGAGAATCTCAACCCACTCATGACTATGATTATGAAAGTAAATCTATTCCACATGCTACCACCATAAATGTAACTTAAGGGTCAGTCCATTTTGTGGTCCTGGTCAAAAGGATGGAGAAGACATTGCTCTGGAGGGAGAGCGGCAAAGGAGATACACTGGAACAGCTACTCCACCTCGTGGAACTAGCACTTCCGAGAAGCCATCTCTGCTTCGATAGCAGTGAACAGGGATATGGTCTGGGCCCAAAAATGCTAGAAGTTTCAACTGTTACAGACTCAACCACAAACCTATCAGAGTGTAGCTGATACATTGTTTTGTACTTTTTAAGAATATCTTGTAAACCCAATGCTCTAACCACTAAGCCATGTATCTTCACAAAACAAAGCATCAAGAGGTAAATAATTAGAACAAAGTAGTTAAAAGGCAACAAACGTACGTCTCTTTCGGTTTCGAGGACAAAAAGTCATCATCATTGGAATCAAATATGTCAGATGGCGATTTATCTGGTT
Organism: Eledone cirrhosa; assembly: GCA_964016885.1. Taxonomy (NCBI): domain Eukaryota; kingdom Metazoa; phylum Mollusca; class Cephalopoda; order Octopoda; family Eledonidae; genus Eledone; species Eledone cirrhosa. The sequence continues at coordinate 4,872,417 of OZ024760.1, read as the reverse complement.
TGTCTGTTGTCTGTAATGAAGAAATAAAGATAGTGTGTTATAATTAACTTCGGACAACCTCGAGGGTTACTTGAAAAATTCATAGGCTGACCAAATGAGGTTTATTTTTCAACATAGTCTCCGGAAAGAAACAATGCAGTTATTTAATAAGAAGAGTTGAAATTAAAGCATCCAAATTTCACAGCTCTAGCATAAATCCTCCATAATCAGCCTGTGAACCTTTTAGCTGACCCTCATACACACACATGCACACACATATACACATGCTTACATATATGCTCGCTCACACACTCACAGACACCACAAACACAAATATACATACTCAGACACACACCTCATGGTTCAAAAGCAATGTAGGAATCAGTGGAAGGGACTCAACTGCCTGAGAATAAGAACAGGGTGGGGGTCGGGGTGAAGGTTTGGCATCAAAAGCTGCTTTCAACAGCTGAGACAACAGGAATGGCTTAACCACCATCTGTGAATGTGGAGAATTAAACCAGACAATGGACCACTGACTTGTCTTGGAGGGATGGATGGATGGATGGATGGCTGGAGAGATGAATGGAGAGATGAATGGATGGATGGAGAGATGGCTGGAGAGATGGCTGGAGAGATGAATGGAGAGATGAATGGATGGATGGAGAGATGGAGAGATGGCTGGAGAGATGAATGGATGGATGGAGAGATGGCTGGAGAGATGAATGGATGGATGGAGAGATGGCTGGAGATGAATGGATGGATGGAGAGATGGCTGGAGATGAATGGATGGATGGAGAGATGGCTGGAGAGATGAATGGAGAGATGAATGGATGGATGGAGAGATGGCTGGAGAGATGGCTGGAGAGATGAATGGAGAGATGAATGGATGGATGGAGAGATGGAGAGATGGCTGGAGAGATGAATGGATGGATGGAGAGATGGCTGGAGAGATGAATGGATGGATGGAGAGATGGCTGGAGATGAATGGATGGATGGAGAGATGGCTGGAGAGATGAATGGATGGAGATAAGGATGGATGGATGAATAGATAGATCAATAGATAAATAGATAGATAGTTGGAAGGTTTGATGAATGCAGATGGACAGACAGATAGGTGAATGGTGACAGTGGTGGTATGGGTCATAGCAGTGGTTGTGGTGATGGTGGTGACAGTGATATGGTAAACAAATTTCCTATGTAACCACTAGAGCTATGTCTTATACACAATTAATTAAATACAGTGACCTCACTGTCTTCCCCACATAATCAATTATATCATCACTACCACTGAAACTACTAGCATTACTACCACCACCACCACCATCACCACTGAAACTACTACTACTACCACCATCACTGAAACTACTACTACTACCACCATCACTGAAACTACTACTACTAACACCACCACCACCACTAACACCACCTCTGAAACTACTACCACCACCACCACTACTGAAACTACTACTACTACCACTAACACCACCACCACCACTGAAACTACTACTACTACCACTAACACCACCACTGAAACTACTACTACTACCACCATCACTGAAACTACTACTACTAACACCACCACCACCACTACCACTAACACCACCACTACCATAACACCACCACTACCACTGAAACTACTACTACTACCACTAACACCACCACAACCACTGAAACTACAACTACTACCATAACACCACCACTACCTCTGAAACTACTACTACTACTACTACCACCATTATTATCACTGGTGCCCCCCCCCCCCCTTCTCACAACACTAAATGAGAGCCAACACACATTTCTCTGGAATCTCTGAGGAATTGTTTTCTGGTTCATTTGTCATCAATATATTGTAATGAGGACATTGTCATACTGTGGTACTACAACACTAGTACTACCACCACCACCACCTACACTACCATAATCATCAATGCCATCATCACCCTCACCACTACCACCACCAACACTACCATCACCACCACTACCACCACTGCCATCACCACCACTGCTGCCATCAACACCACCACCAACAACAATACTAACAATATCACCACCAACATTACCCCCATCACCACTAACACTATTACCAAAACCACTACCACAACCATCACCACTACCAACACTAACATTATCACCACTATCACCAATACCACCGCCAACACTAACATTATCACCACTATCACAACCATCACCACTACCACCAATACCACCACCAACACTAACATTATCATCACTATCACCAACACCACTACCACAACCATCACCACTACCAACACTAACACTAACATCATCACCAACACCACTACCACAACCATCACCAACACTAACACCAACACCACATTACAAAACAGGCTTCCATACAGCTGCAGTCAACCAATGATATTTATACCATTATATTTAGATAAAAGATTTAAGGTTAAAGTCTATTCCAATCCTGGAGGGTCATCAAGCTGGAGCTTATCCCAGTTTAATTAGCATTAATTGACTGAGAGTACAAGGCAGCAAATTGGCAGGGTTATAAGGGCGGTGAATTGGCAGTGTCGGTAGAGGGTCGGACATGCTTTCCAGCATAGTTACGTCCCTTTACGATCTGAGTTCAAATGCCGTCGAGGTTAACTTTGCCTTTCATCCTTACAGGGTCGATAAAATAAAGTACCAGTAATGTACTGGGTTATTGTTGGCTTTGTGCCAAAAGTAGAAACAGTTATTAGAGCGTTGGATTGAGTGTATTATGGTATTCGTTTTGTCTCTCTGCTCTCTCAGTTCAAATGCCACCAATATATCTATTCATCCATTTATCGTTGCCTTTCATCCTTTTGAGGTTGATAAAAAAAACACTAGTCACGTACTAGGGTTAATTTATCCTCTCTATCTCTTTCCCACTTCCTCTCTCTCACTTTTTATCCTTTTCTGGAAGAAATCTGTATCTCCAAAGAGAAAAACTCAAAAAACAATAACATCTAGCAATTTCAATAAATATTGCAGCCGAGCTTTGAAGAGGTTTTCGTTGAGAAAACATCTGCCAAATACTGTGTGTGTGTGTGTGCACAACCACAAGGATGTGGTCTGAACGTGGAAGAGCCGAACTCCCACTGTCATCGCCTCCATCTCTCCAGCCCTCCCCATCTCTTTGTATGGTGAGCAAATGGGGTCCCATGTGCTGGCCTCCCCACAGCCCTGGTGAACAGTTGGAGAAGAGATGGGCTCTGCCAGGCTTAAGAAATGCCATATCCCATTACGACACCATGAGGGGTTACAGAACCATATCACACCATACCACAAGATTCTACACCCACCCTAGTCCATCTCAGGGTTAACCCCTAGCTGAGAAGGGTTGGAAGGAGAGAGGGAGGGAGAAAGACATTCAATACAGGCGATGGCTTCAAAAACATCACCTTTGTCCATTCCCTTGCTATTTTAGTTTGGATTGCCTTGAGAACGTAACCTTATTATGTATTGAGGCTGTCTGATAAGATCAAGACACTGATTGCATGAAATCAGGTGGCTACTGTCGTCATTGAAATATGTATCACAGCATGGGGCCTAGTGGTAAGGGCATTGGACTTATGACCACAAGATTGTGGGTTCAATCCCTGGACTGGGTTATGTGTTGTGTTCTTGAGCAAACACTTCATTTCATGTTGCTCTAGTATAGTCAAGTGAAAATGAGTACCAGCAATAGCTGGGGGTTTAACCCTGCGAAGGTCTGACGTCCTGTCCAGGGGGGGTAGTATTGTACTCTCACTCGCTTGACGTCATGGAAACCGAGATTAACTCCGGCCTGATGAGCCTCAGGGCTTGAGACAGACTTTAGACTTAGACTTATCAATAAAGGACTTTAACATCTACAACAACTTTGCATTTTCATATTTTATATATATATATTTATTAAGTATTTCCATGGAAAAAGTAAAGGAAAGAAGAGTGCTCTATATACAGTACAGAGCTATTTAATTATGTAATAAACAACACAATATAATTATTCCATTACTCAAGGTTTCACGGAGTTAGACGATTGTAACAGAGGCGTCGGAATCCGTTCATCAGATAGAAATCTGATGAACGGATTCAGACACTTCTATTAGAACCATCTAACTCCGTGAAACCTTGAGTAATGGAATAATTATATTGTGTTGTTTATTATATATATATATATATGGATTTGTTTAACAATGAAAACAAAAGGTGGAGTTCAGTGCTTAATCAAAACAATGAACTGATTAGCATTAAACTTCATCTTTTGTTTTCGTTGTTAAACACACTCACACACACGTGACTGTAGCTCATTTAGAATGCACAACAAAATCTGATATGATGAAAGCCGACTACATAAACAAGAACTCTCATCACCTGATGGAATTACACCTGGACTACACACACACACATATATATATATATATATATATACAGGGAAAAGCGGACGTAAAATGATGATGATACACACACACACACACATATATATAAGCAGAAGTGTCTTTGGAGTAACGTTACTCGATAAAGAGTGTAGCTCAGAGATCAGAGAGTCACTCCAAATTGAGAGATCACAGCTCTTATACTATGGGCATGTGGTTAGAATGTCTCAGGAAAGAATCGCTGGACAGACAAACGGTCGAAACAAACAGGCAGGAGATCCAGGGGTAGACCCTAAGCAAGATGGTCAGATAACATCCATGAGCTTGGCTGGTCATATTTGGGGACCCAGTCGGATCAGTTGGGGATGGTTGCTTCTGACAGGACCCACTAGAGGACTCTGCCTCCACAAAGAAAAGAAGAAGATATATATGTATGTGTGTATATATATATATATAATATATAAGATCAAAAGATGGTTAAAAGAGTTCCATCTTTTGATCTTATATATTATGTATACTCCAGTCCTACAAACTGTTGAGTGCTTCTTATCCGATATCTGCATTGCTTTATTGTACTACAATAAAACTCACCTCCTACATATATATATATATATATATATATACATGGTCATTCATTCCTATACATGCTCCCATACAAATGTGTATGAATGTGTGTGATGGTTACATACCTTGGCATCAGATTGCTCTGGCGTTGATGGCTTCTTCGAGGACTTGTTGAATACATCATGTACATTGTCATCATCATCATCATCGTCATCAAATAAGGAGAAATCAGAACTCTTGGCTTTGCTTTTCCTGAAGAAATAGAAGAAAAATGCACTTCTTTAGAAATCATGTTTCTTGTATGTGCTTGTGTGTTTGTGTGTTTGTGTGTGTGAAACTATTGTGCAGCCTGGACTCAATATTATGCAATACCACTTTTATGCACCAAACTGCATATCTCAGTGGATGGCTAATGAGGAACATAGATGCTTTTGTTCATTTATCCATTTTGTATATGTATATATATATATAAAAGGTAAACAGAAATAACAAAACAAACAGAACTGGAAGGAATATATTAGTTTAACACTTGAAATAGCAGGAAATATATATATATATAATAGAAAAAAATGAGGAAGTTTCGTTTACATATGAAAAATATTTATTGCGTATCGACCTGTTATAGAAGAGTTAAGAGAGAAGACTCAGATGGTATGGACATGTGATGCACATGGAGGATGACCGCTGGGTAAAGAAGTGCCAAGAAATCCCAGTAGAAGGAAGACGCAGTAGCGGAAGATCACGAAAAACATGGGCCAAGGTGGTGAGAGCAGACCTCAGATCGCTGAAGCTCACGGAGGAGATGACGAAGGACCGTGACGAGTGGAGAGATGCTGTGCTGAATAGGATCCGTCCCACCATTGCAAGCAGGGAAAAGCGGACGTAAAATGATGATGAAGTGTTGATGACACAACAAAAAGCACCCAGTCCACACTGTTAGGTGGCCGTGTAGGAGACACAGTAAAAAGGCTCCCAGTTCACACTATAAAGGTGGTTGGTGTTAGGAAGGGCATCCAGCCGTAGAAAACCTGCCAGAGACACTTCCGTACGAGCGAGACACGGTCTCCTGACCATTCTCGCATCAAATGGAACAAAACGTCTAACCCATGCTAGCGTGGAAAATGGACATTAAACGGTGATGATGATGATGATATATATACACCCATACACACACACAAATATATAAATAAGATTTTTACTAAGTGTGGCATTCAAAACCAACAGATATACAGATAACAACCATTTCATCTAAACATACCCTATCTCTTCTATACCTATCCCTTCCAACCCCTAATTCAATTTACCCACCCTGTCCAGATTGAAATGACTCTAGTACAAGGGCGTATTGATAGTAGGGGCTATTTTTAGGTGTGGTTTTTCCTCCCAGCTGATATGAAAACAAGGAAGGTCTTTATTCCCTCCTGCCATCACATAAACACATACATATAAACAAACACACACACAGATTATATATATATATATGGGTGTGTGCATATGTGAATGTGTTTGTGTTTATATATATATATACACACACATGGACCTACACACACATTTTTTATTGTACAAAAACACAAAAGTGTTCACAACTCGGTTGTAGTAGAAGTGTGCAGAAAGCAATGTTGTTGTTGTTGTTTAGCTCAAAGCCAGGTCTTATTAATCAGTCATATGATGAAACGCCATCCAAACATGACCATTCCATCTTAATTTCAGGTATACTAATCTCAGCAATGGAAAGACCAATGGAAACATTGTTTCCTTGGTCCAATCTGCCAATTAGTTCTTTTCTTTTACAATTTTCATCTCTAAACTACATTATTTTATGTCTTTTAAGTCTTTTTACATCAGACACCATGCTTTGCAGCATAGAGATATTGCCCTTTACGTTCTGAGTTCAAATCCCGCTATGGTTAGATTTGCTTTTCATCCTTACGGGGGTCAATAAAATAAAGCACCAGTAATGTACTGGGATAATTGCTGGCCTTGTGCCAAAAGTAGAAACAATTTTTTTTATATCTTTTTATTTTTTTCTTAAGATCCTACCCTCTAAAGTGGTCATGTTGGTGACACAACAAAAAGGCTGACTATGAAGGAGTGATGATAGTGTTGTGAAATCTTGCATACATTAATTTCAACTCTTCTTATTAATAACTGCATTGTTTATTTCCAGGGACTATTTTGAAAAATAAACCTCATTTGGTCACTCCATGAGAGTATCTTGGTCAGCCAATGAACTTTTCAGCTGACCCGCGTATGTATGTATGTATGCTCCCATAACTCCTGATAGTCGTAGGGGCGCCGTATTGACATACAGCGTTTCTTCGGCATTTTAAGCCTGGCGGAGCCCATCCCTCTCCAGCTCTGAGTACAGCAGATTTCTTCCAGAGAAAGACAGAAAGTGAGAGAGAGGAAGTGAGGAAGAGATATAGAGGAAGAATCGACCCCAGTACTAGACTGGTACTTTTTTATGGAACTTTAAAGGATGAAAGGTAAAGTTGACCTTGGCAGGATTTGAACTCAGAGAGCAGAGAGTCAGAACAAATACCATAAAGTATTCTCTCTGATGTTCTAACAACTCTGTCAATTTGCTACCTATACCCCTCGAATATATAAGTTAAATTATCTTTGGTTTAGAATTTCTATGAGAAAGTGCAGATCATCATTGCTATCATTTAACATCTGCTTTCATTGCTCCTAAGTGTTAGAGGTGTCATCAGAAACAAGGTCAATACTCAAGGGGAGCTAATCACTTCTCAGCAGGCCGGAGCCCACATTTTGTTCACATATACTCCTGCACTTTACTGAATGCAATTTATCATGACACTAGCCCTTGGGATATTGTCATGTCTTTGACACGGATGAAGAGTCCTCAAAATTGTTGAAACCCCACAAACAGTGTCTTTCAATGGAAATATGATCGCAAATATTTGAACAATTGTAGGTGCGTGACTGGTAAATGAAAGCAGGATGTGATATACACAGAACTGCACGCTTGATGGGTGGAATGGAATATTGGAAGAATTGTATATATATATGGGCATGTGTGTGTGTGTGTTTAAGAAAGATATGGTCATCTGATCTGACTTTCACAATAGGACAACTCGTCTAACCCATGATAGCATGAAAAATAGTCGTTAAATGATGATGAGGATGTGTGTGTGTGTATGTATATATATATATATATATATATATATATATATATATATTGTTATACTTTGGGAGGATCATGTTGCCAATAAGAAACACACACACACCAGTTGCATTCACTTCATTTTATTATAAATTTTATAAATTTCTGGTTGGTTGGTTCCACAACCGGATGGTTGTTCATATATTGTCAAAGTTCTTTCGTCACCTCTTCAGTGACTGGGGATTCTTTTCTTTGTTTTGTGCCTCTCCTTTGTTCTGTCCTACGTGTGTGAATGTATTTTTTATTGGCAACATGACCCTCCCAAAGGTTTCAACACACATTTTCAGATAAAGAATTTTGATAAACAAATTCAGAAACGAAATATATATATATATCACCTTGATCACTTTGACCGACCAGTCTGTCGGGCGGCAATCGGCGCCGCTGGTCACAACACGTCGTGCTGTTTTAGCCGTAAGATAACGCCATCCCATTGGCTGGGCGAGCAGGCCGGTACTCATTTTTACAGCTGAGTAAACTGGAGCAACGTGAAATAAAGTGTCTTGCTCAAGGAAACAACACATCACCCGGTCCGAGAATTGAACTCACAACCTTTCAATTGCAAGCCCCTACCAGGCTAAAAATTCTTATTTAGTCCAGAATTAGCCGTAGAAACGGCTTGAGCTCTGCCGTCGGGGTCATACTTGTTCCTATTACCCACTCTACTAGCCTAAGTATTGAGTACTTTGATGCATTATGGTCCATCTGGTTCCTTACCACATTTCCTTTGTTAAATATATATATGTATATATATATATATATATATATATATATATGTATATATATATATATATACATATATATATATATATAGAGAGAGAGAGAGAGCTAACAAGGTGCACCTATTAGACCTATTAAATGTGATCAGGTGGATTGTTGGTGACAGGTGTTTAGTTTCTACTAGGATCATGTGTGCATGTGTGCATGTGTGCATGTGTGTGTATGTATATATAGAATTTGTTGGGGTTTTTTTTTGGTTACTAAAAGCGATATTGTGACTAATGTCATGACTAATGTCTGTAGTATTCAAAAGAAGATACAACCTATATTTATTTATTTTCAATCTGATTTCATGGCCTTTTATTTATATTTTGTTTTCTTTCTTTGTTTTATCTGCTTCTTTTAGTAAGTTAGCCAGAGGTGGGGGGACAGTGCCCATGACGTTTGCAGCAAAACTGTCCCTCAAAATCTGTGCTGTACTTCAGTGAGTGACACAGATGTGAGCGGTACTCCAGTGAGAGTTAAAGATGAGAGCTGGACTCCAGTACTCCAGCCTGTGTTATAACAATATCCAGCCCACACTGTAAAGTGATTGTGTAAGTGTCACGACAAAAAGCACCCACCCCACACTGTAATGTGGACGTGTAAAAGTCACAGCAAGTAGGTGACAGGACAAAAATCACCCAGCATACACTGTCAATGTGGTTGGCGTTAGGAAGGGCATCAAGCTGTAGAAAACCAGCCAGAAACTCTCCTATATGAGCGAGACACGGTCACCCGACCAAACTTGTTTCTAAATTGGACAAACTCACCTAACCCATGCTAACATGGAAGATAGACGTTAATCGATGATGATGTCCCTACATATATGAGCTGTACTCCAGTGTGAGCCTTACTTAAGGAGAGGGTCGACAACTGACTGTGGGTGAAACATTTTAGCCCTAAACAGGAATCTTTTAAATATGTGTGTGTATGTGTTGTGGACCCCCACCCCCCACCCCACCTACATTGGATCTGATAAGTGTCCAAGTAGCTTAGTCAAAGCCAATAGAAGAGCCTGCTTGTAAAATTAACATGCAAGTAGCTGATGATTCCACAGACATGTGAACCTTTAAGATAGTTCTCAGGGAGATCTAATGAGATACAAGGTCTGGCAAGACTGGCCTTTTAACCCTTTATCATTTAAACTGGTCATATTCGGCCAGAATTTTCTCACCTCTTTCTGTTCAAACCAGTTGTAACTGGCCACTGATACTTATGTTAAGGTATTGTTCTCAAAATAAATAAAATCAAAATCTCCACTTGTAGACTTGATATTATGTGAGATAATTGTGTAAGATAAAACCTTTACTGTGAAAATACAACAGTAAATATAGATGTAAATATATATGTAAATGCTAAAGAGTTAAATTACAGGTGCAACAAGAAAACTGGAGCAACATGAAATAAGATGCCTTACTGAAGGACACAACCCATTGCTAGGTATTAAACACATGACCTTATGCTTGTAAGCTGAAATCTCTAACCACCAAGCCATGTGCCTTAACCCATTAGCATTCACATTACTCTATATATACTATTATATTTTCATGGTAAAGGCTTTACTCCACATAATTATCTCATATAATATCGAATCTATGAGATTTTGAAAGTATTTATTTTGAGAACAATACCTTAACATCAGTTTGAGTGACCAGTTACAGCCAGTTTCAAACAGAAAAAGGTAGAGAATTCTGGCCGGTTTTGGCTGGTTTGAACATTAAAGGGTTAATGGCTGACTGAACACACGTGTTTTTTTCTCAAAAAATGTTTTTCCATTCCTTACTCTTCTTACTCTCTATCTTTCTATTTCATCTTTTAGTTCTCATTCTATCTTCTGATGAAGGACTAGTGTCTGAAACGTTAAGACCCTTTTCTTACTATTTCATGCGTTAAACTAATATATATCTTCATTGTACTGTGTTGTTTGCTTTGTTATTTTTGTTTACGTTTTGCATACCTGTATATATACAGGGTGAGGGCGATATTTGTTTGCAATTTTCAACTGCTAATTTTATGCAAATTTTTTTTACTTCCGTTGTCACTCTTGTCTTCATAAAAACAGTGACTATATTTCCATTATTTATTTTCAGAAGAATTGATTATGAATAATTTTGAACCTCCAAATTTGTGGAAGAGACACGGAGTTCTTCTTGGAATCTGTGCTGGGAGGACAAATAAGGAAATTTCAGACTTTCTCAGCGTCAGCAGGAGAATGGTGTCTCATCCTAAGACGTGCCCAGAGTCATGCAGACAAAGTTTCCAGCGACAACATTGGTCTTAGGTGTCGTCAGCAGTCAAGGTGACGTCATGCCACCTCACTTCTTCCCTGAGGGCCTCAAGCTGAACACCGATGGCTACATCCGCATTCTGATCGAGGTAGTAAAGCCCTGGATCGACCAGATAGCTGCAGGTAGGCCATACATGTGGCAGCAAAACTCAGTGCCCTGCCATACCAGCCGAAAGACCCAAGCCACACATAGGAACACAGAAATGTCTCCAGTAACACATATCCATACATGCACACACATACATACACTCACATACAAACACATATATACACACACACACACACACAGAATAGTGTTTTCAATAAGGCACAAAGACACACACATGCATGTATATATACATATATACATACACATATACACACACAGCCAAGTTGGTAAACAAAAATCCAACCCCCCTCCTGTCAGATAACAATATGATAGAACAACCTTTCACCCCACCTTATCCAACACACAACCAACACCTAGCACAACCTTCAAAGCAGAATTAAGGAGTGATGTGGGTAATCCAGTACACCCCATCTACCAACACACCCCCCCTCACCTCTACTGCGCAATAAATTCACCCCTTCTAACCCTGAATCCCCCTTCCCTCTTCTGTAAAATATGATGAGGATGCTGTATTACTGTATTATGAAGGTGTAAGGTTACATAAAATACCAACAGCAATGAGCTGAAGGAGAGGTATGGGGGTGGCGGCGGGTATTACCCCCCCCCCCCCCCCACACACACACACCTCCACCTCACAGATGCAGATTGGTGGAGTGTGAGTGAGGGTAGGGGTGCAAAAACATGCAGTAGTTTTGTCTTGACTGGTAGGCTTGTTTGTTGTGGTTGTTGTTAGTCGTGTTAGTGGTGGTGTCGTTGTTGTTGGTGGTGGTGGAGGTGTTGTTGGTGGTAGTGGTGGTGTAGGTGTTGTTATATTGTTGCTATTGTTGTTGTCGGTGATGTTGTTATTGTTGTTGATGATGGTATTAGTGGTGTTGTTGTTGTTGTTGATAGTAGTTATGGTGATGGTGTTGGTCAGATGACCATCCTTTGGTTGCAGTCTAAAGTGTTTGTGTGACCAACAGTTGTTGCACTGTCTTGGAGAGAGAGAGACACTTGTGTCACATGGCAGGATCAAAACTGGGCCCTATTCTGTCCCTGATATTTCAGATACGATTTTGGTTATAATAACAATTTGTTGTTGCTATTGTTTAGCCCTGGGTCAGCCCTGATCCAGTTGACAAATGATCAAAGGTTCTTTCAGCCTTGAACATCACTTTTTACATACCCAATAACACCTTCTCTATTTAAGATGGTAGGGTCTCATTTGAAGGAGATTTGGCTGTTATTATTAGCAGGTCAAGTAATATGCTCCTTTGTTAGCTCTAATCATATATTCTTCTCTATTTTGGATGGTAGGCTCTCATGTCACACTTGAAGGAGATCTGACTGAGAAGATGGTATGTATGGATGGTCCTGTAACTCCTGATAGAGTTGTAGGGGCGCCATATTGACATACAGCGTTTCTTGGGCATTTTAAGCCTGGCGGAGTCCATCCCGCTCCAGGCCCTAGTACAGCAGACTTCTTCCAGAGAAAGATAGAAAGTGAGAGAGAAGAAATGAGAAAGAGATATAGAGGAAGAATCGACCCCAGTTCTAGACTGATACTTTTTTTATCGACCTCGGAAGGATGAAAAGCCTGGCAGAGCCCATCCCTTCTCGAGGCTTAAGTATAACAGATTTCTTCCTGAGCAGGACAGAGAATAAGAAAGAGATATAGAGGAAAAATTGACCTCAAATGGATGAAATGCAAAGTTGACCTCAGTGGGATTTAAACTCAGAGAGCCAGAATGTATACCATAAAGCATTTTATCTGATGTTCTAACCCTTTAGTATTCACATTACTCTATATATATACTATTATATTTTCATGGTAAAGGCTTTACCTCACATAATTATCTCACATAATATCGAATCTATGAGATTTTGTAAGTATTTATTTTGAGAACAATACCTTAACACCAGTTTGAGTGGCCAGTTACAGCCAGTTTCAATAGAAAGAGGTAGAGAATTCTGCCCGGTTTTGGCCGGTTTGAACATTAAAGGGTTAAAGACTCTGCCAATTCGCTGCCTTGTGAGAAAATACAAGGATGGATAAATAGAGAGAGAGAGTAGATATGGAGAGTGAGAGAGTAAGGCCTGTGGGTGGGTAGACAGATGGCAGGGAGCGGATGAGGGGGGATGATTGAGTGGTGGTGGCTGTGGTTGGATTGTATGTATATGTGTGTTGATGAGTGGGGTGGGGTGGATAAAAATAGAATGGTTTGTTACAATTTCTGGAACTTTGTAATTTACAAGACTATCAGAAAGGTGTGTGTGTGTGTGTGTGTGTGTGTGTGTGTGTGTGTATGTGCGTGCGTGCGTGCGTGCGTGCGTGCGTGTGTGTGTCTAAATTAAACAATGGCAGGGAATGAGATAAAGAAAAAGATGAACTAAACACACATATATGTATATATATATATATATATATATATATATGATATATAAATATAATATACATATATATATATCATATACATATAATATATAAATATAATATACATATACATATATATGATATATAAATATAATTGTTTCTACTTTTTGGCACAACGCCAGCAAATTCCCAGTACATTACTGGTACTTTATTTTATCAATCCCGTAAAGATGAAAGGCAAAGTTAATCTCGGCGGGATTTGAGATTAACTTTGATATATAAATATAATATATATATATATATATATATGATATATAAATATAATATATATATATATATATATATATGATATATAAATATAATATATATATATATATATATATATATATATATATATGATATATAAATATAATATAACGTCAGGTGTACTTAGCACGCAGGGAGGCAGAGAGTAGGAGGTTTGCCAATGTTCTGCGACGGGAAGATCAGAGGCGTGCGGTGTTCCACATTGCAAGGCAGTGTGTCAATGCAAATCAGGATGTTGGAGATAAATGTGTCCGGGATGATGCCGGTGTACTTAGTGTCATGAATAATCAGAAAAAGGAGGCCTGGAAATGTCATTATGAGAGACTGATGAGTGTGGAGAACGAATGGGAGAGAGAGAAATTACCCTTAGTAGATCCGACAGAGGGACCAGCTATTGAGATTGACGAATATAGGGTCCAAGAGGCGATTAGGGAAATGAAAAATGGTAAGGCGGCCGGACCATCGGGAATAGTTGCTGAGATGCTGAAGGCATCAGGGGACGTAGGCACTAAACTGGTTGCACGCATAATCAATCAGGCTATATATGGTGGTGTCATACCCAAAGACTGGTGCAGCAGTATTCTCATAAATTGCTACAAAGGTAAAGGGGATGCTTTGGAGAGGAGCAATTATAGGGGTATAAAACTGATAGATCAGGTTATGAAAGTGGCAGAAAGGATTTTAGCACAACTAATTAGAGAAAGGGTCAA
>OZ024760.1:4845311-4852811 GCA_964016885.1 Eledone cirrhosa | reverse complement strand
TAAGAACTGACTAACTGCCTGATGAGGTCATAGCCATTCAATGGCTATCATCGAAATATATATAGCAGTAAATAAAGGATTATGAGTTCATGCAATTGACTTATGTTTCGTCACTATATATATATATATATATATATATATAGCTAATAAATATATATATAGCTAATAAATGAAACAACAATACACAGGAGGCAATTTTTAGCAAAATAATACAGTTTAACACTTGATATAGTATGAAAAGAATCTTAACGTTTCGAATGTTAAATAGTAAGAATAAATAGTAAGATAGAGGAGAGTGAGAAGAAGAAACACACCCACCCACAAACATACACCCACCACACACGTCAGTGTATGTGTGTGTCATTGAGGATGTGTACCAGTGTGAGTGAAGTAAACCTCTGATCAGGTGTTCTAGATGTGACCCTTTTGTTTTTTTGTTTTTTTGTTTGATCAGTCTAGTCTCAGACCACAATGACCTGGCCAACCCATACCAAACAAGACATGATTCTTTAACCAGTCTAATTTAAGACCGCGATGAGCTGTCAAACCCATGTCAATCTTTGAAATTTAGACACACAAGACAGTTGGAAAAAACAGTTTAAATTATGATATTTATTTTTTTAACATATGCTCCATCTAGGTCAATAGACTTCTGCAAGTGTTGATACCAGCCTTTAAGTCCATCTGTGTAAAATTGAGGTCCATGTGATTTAAACCATGGCAAAGCAGCTTTTTTTTACATCTTCAACTGGGGATCATCTTCAACCTCATCCATGTTGCTCGAGTAGGTGCTGACTTCCGACTGTGGGTGCCGCATTGCAACATGCATTTAAGGGTTCATGTTACATGTTATGACATGTTAATATAAGAACGTACAGGTGCATTGAGATCAAAATACCTGCATATGATTTTTAGCTATGTACGTTTTCACAAACTTTTTGAAGCTTCCTCGTATACACAATGCTACAATATGAAGTTCCCTTTTCAGTTACAAGATTCTGGGTTCTAACCCTACATTTGTCCCTGTAAATAGCTATTTCTCCAAAGTTACTCATACATATTTAATCTTGTATGTCATTTGTACATATATGCTGAACATTGATGTAATTATATCTTAGAAATAAATCAAAATATCATTATTTGTTTATCCCTTCTGTGTTACTAATTACCATAAACTTTAGGGTATCTCTTATGCAAACAATTAATTTATCAAAACGCAAATTTCTCAGTTTCTATGATTATCCATATATCCAGTAATCCAGGTATATATCTTTGCAAAAGGTATACAGAAATAAAAAAGCAAACAACACAGTACAATGAAGAAATATATTAGTTTAACGCTTGATATAGTAGGAAAAGAGTCTTTATATTTTGGACATTTTGAGAAAAAACACGTGTGTATTTAGTCCGCCATTTTGGAGAAAATGGTTTATATTGCATAGTAATCCTGGACTCCAAAAATTAAATACATTCAATGCTATTTGCCATCATTATTGATGGCAGTGGATTGGCAGTATCGGTAGAGGGTCGGACGCCATTCTTTGCAGCAAAGAGTTACGGCCCTTTATGGTCTGAGTTCAAATCCCGCCGAGGTTAACTTTGCCTTTCATCCTTATGGGGTCGATAAAATAAAGTACCAGTAATGTACTGGGTATTTGCTGGCCTTGTGCCAAAAAGTGGAAACAATTATTGATGGAACTTATCCAACCTCTAAAAAGCCAAATGGGGAGTATCATGAAAAAAAGTGCCCCAAAACGGTGAGAAATGCTCCAAAATGGGGAGAAATGAGGCAAAATGGGGAGATTTTACATAATGAAAGCTATACCCATTTTCACAAGGGAAGACATATCTCACATGCCCTAAGGTGGGTGGGAGATCTCCCCACTCCCAACTGGAAGAGTTGACAGGTCTGACACTAGAACATAACTGGTATTGGTGTTATGTTGGTGGTAGAGGTGGTATGTCAGTGTAGGAGTGTGTTAGTGACAGTGATAATGTTGGTATGGTAATTTTGGTATGTGTTAGTACTAGTTGTAGTAGTGTGATGTCTTGATGTTGTTGTTGGTTGTGGTGGTGAAAGTGGAAGTGGTGGTGGAGGTGAAAATGGTCGTGGGGACAGAGAAAAAAGTGGTAGTGGTGGTGGTAATGGTGACAAGAATGACTAGTGTTTCTGGTAATTGTAGCTTGTAGTAGTAGTAGTAGTATGTGTGCCAGTGGTGTTAATTGTAGCATTGGTGAAGGTATTGGTGATGACATGGTTTTATAATTGCAACTTTGATATAGTAGTAGTAGTAGTAGTGGTGGTGGTGGTGGTGGTGGTGGTGGAAGCAGCAATTACAGCACAGATGTGGGTTCTGTGATCATGGTGGTGGTGGTGGGAAGTAGTGTTGGTGATAGTAGTTGTAATTATAGTACAGATAATGTGGGTAAGTGTGATCATGGTGGTGGTGGTGGTAGTAGTACTGACAGCAGACCACAATAGTAATTACAATACTAATTATGGTGGCAGTGGTGGTGCAGTGTAGTGTGGTGGGAGTCCTGGTTTATTGTCTTAAAGCATTCACATGTAACTATAAAAACATTAGTTTGCCAAACTGGTGGTGGTGGTATTTAGCCCTAGGTCAGCATGAACAGACCTATCATCAAAGCTATTCCAGATCATAGATCACCATATTTTCCACAGATAGAGTGTAACTATAATTACATTATCTAATGCAGAGTTTCTCAAAGAGGAACATTGAGAAGGTCCGGGGAGCACTAGGGTCTAAAAGAACAGTGAGGGTGGGTGGTGGAGATGATATAATAGTATATTTAATATCAAATGATGCATATTATACATAAATATAGTAAAATAAAAAATATATGATATTTATTTATATACATAGTATATATTATATTATTCATTATATATAAATTAACAATTTTATTTATTATATATTATTGCACACGCGTTACATCCGGGTGTGTGTGTGTGTTTTTATTTATTTATTTATGTGTTTATTTCTTTGTCGCTAGTTGGTTGTTTGTTCTATCTGTGTGTGTCTGATTTGTTTTGTTAGTTTGGTTTTTGTGTGTGTGAGTATATCTTCATCTTGTCCTTAATTACTAGTTGTGATGTGGCTATTCCACTCATGTTTTCTGTTTAATTTTGGTTGGAGTTTGTTTTTTATCTCTATGTTCTCTAATTTGCAAAACTAGGAACGTAGTATATAGCATAAGATGTATTGAGGGACAGTGTAGAAATAAGAATATAACATACATAGATGAAACACTGGCAAGAACTCCAGGATGAGAAAAAACTCATCAGTACTCCACCAACATGCCAAAATAGAACATAGGGGCATATTAGAGAACATAGAGATAAAAATTATATCCACACACAGAAAAGATGCAATGCTCAGGCAAATCACAGAGGCAACAAATATAAACAAACTCCAACCAAAATTAAACAGAAAACATGAGTGGAATAGCAACATCACAACTAGTAATTAAGGACAAAATGAAGACATACAGAGACACACAAAAACCAAACTAAGAAAACATCAGACACACACAGATAGAACAAACAACCAGCTTGTGACAAATAAATAATACCCACTCTACTACCCTAAGTATTAAGTATTCTGGTGTGTTATGGTCCACCTGGTATCTTACCACACCCTCTTTGTTATATATATGTATATATATATATATATATATATATATATATATATATATATATATATACTATATTATATTTTGAGAATAAACTCTCAGTCGTTTACAATAATCCAGCTCCAAGAAAAGGGGCATTTCCGAGCAGTTAAATACATTAAAATATGTGATAAACACAAAACGTGTTTGCATTGTAACAGACAAAGTTAGCTATTAATGAAATAAACTAATTAAAGTGAATACAATTTGTCTGTCTCGATATAAGTCAATAAAGACAAGCTTATATTGGCAATGGCCATGGTTCCTGGACATATTTAAATTTCAAAATCCAAACCTGTTCCGTAGATGAATTTGAACCTCGAAACCCAAATACGTTTCGCAACGGTGGTACGTGAATTGAAAAATAAAGAGAATCGAAATGGAATTGAAATAAAAAGTGAAATATCCAAATCTTCTGTGCTTATCAACAGGAACCCAGTAAAATTAGTATATTTCACATCAAAAATTTAGCAGGTCTGACTACACGCGTGCAGCCAGGCCAAATTAGCCGTCCCGCATTCCCGGTGCTAGAAATAACAGCCGTTTGTGCGGGATTAAAGATCAGCTCTACAGTTAAGGAGCAATATACTATATTATATTTTGAGAATAAACTCTCAGTCGTTTACAATAATCCAGCTCCAAGAAAAGGGGCATTTCCGAGCAGTTAAATACATTAAAATATGTGATAAACACAAAACGAGGTTCAAATTCATCTACGGAACAGGTTTGGATTTTGAAATTTAAATATGTCCAGGAACCATGGCCATTGCCAATATAAGCTTGTCTTTATTGACTTATATCGAGACAGACAAATTGTATTCACTTTAATTAGTTTATTTCATTAATAGCTAACTTTGTCTGTTACAATGCAAACACGTTTTGTGTTTATCACATATTTTAATGTATATATATATATATATATATATATATGACCAGGAATGCTTTTTGTGAAAATCTGTCATATGGAACTATTGTCATCTTGCCTGATGGTTTGAACTTTACAACACCACCTGCCTCTTTGAGGTCAAATACCAACCCAACTAGCATCTACAAACTGACCAATGAGAATTAAGACTATTCCTGCTGACAACATTAAATTATTCCTAACAAGCTCATATGTCCCAAGGCTCTGAAACCATCAACACTATAAACATAGAGCTGGCATATCTAAGAACTGACTAACTGCCTGATGAGGTCATAGTCATTCAATGGCTATCATCGAAATATATATAGCAGAAAATAAAGGATTATGAGTTCATGTAATTGACTTATGTTTCGTCACTATATATATATATATATAATCAAGGTTTAGCAAATAAGAAAAAGCTTTAAAATAAATTTTAAAAAATTCACTGTATATATATATATATAATCACAAAATATGTAAGACATTTAAGAGTGCCAATCTAGCACTCACTAATGTGTGTTCATCTGGCATCCAAGCAATATGTGGTTCAAGTCTCATGGGAGGACCTGTTCTCATTTGCTGGTAAATGACTTACATAATTTATATTTAAAATCCTGACTGTTGATGAATAACTTGTTACTATAGATACACACACACACATATATATAAATATATGTATATACATGTATATATATATATATATACATATATATATATATATATATATATACATATATATATATATATATATATATATACATATGTATATATATATATATATACATATGTATATATATATATATATATATATATATATATATATATACATATATATATATACATATATATATATATATATATATGTATATATATGTATATATATATACATATGTATATATATATATATATATATATAAATATATATATACATATGTATATATATATATATATATATATATATATATATATATATATGTATATATATATATATATACATATATATATATGTGTATATATATATACATATATCTATATATGTATATACATATATATATATATACATATATATATCATCATTTCATTTTATGTCCGCTTTTCCCTGCTTGCAAGGGTGGGACGGGAACTGATTCTGGCTTGATTTCGACAGTTGGATGCCCTTCCTAACACCAACCTCCTTTACAATGAGTGCTGGGTGCATTTTTGCCGTGGCGCCTACACGTCCACTTTGCAGTGGAATGATAGGGAACCCAGTCCCTATCATCTCATTTCTACAGCTGAGTAAACTGGAGCAATGTGAAATAAAGTGTCTTGCTCAAGGAAACAACACATCGCCCGGTCTGAGAATTGAACTCACAACCTTTCGATTGCAAGGCCAATGCTCTAATCACTAAGCCATGTGCCTCCATATATATGTATATACATATACATATATATATATATATATATAAATAAATACATATATATATTTATATAAATAAATACATATACATATATATTTCATCATCATCATCATCATCATCATCGTTTAACGTCCGTGTTCCACGCTTGCATGAGTTTGGACGGGAGTTTTCCCACTTGAGGCAAGAGTGGTTGTCTTGCTCGCATAGGAGTGTCTGGCGGGTTTTCAACAGTTGGATGCCCTTCCTAACACCAACCACATTTACAGTGTGGGGCTGGGAGGTTTTTACCGTGTTGCCTACACGGCCACATTACAGCATGGACTGTCTGGCGGGTTTTCTACAGCTGGATGCCCTTCCTAACACCAACCACATTTACAGTGAGGGACTGGGAGGTTTTTACCGTGTTGCCTACACGGTCACATTACAGCGTGGACTGTGTGTTTTTTTGTCGTGACACCTACACGATCTCATTTGTTTCGGCCTGGATTTTGTGGCACCAACATAACTTTACATTGAAAGGGGCAGTGTGGATGGGGTGGGGGTGGTGGGACGGGGGTGTATTTTGTTAGAGATGCCTACTGACTGTGGTAGGTTTTACTTTGTATTTAGGTAAGGCGGGTCTTCTCTATTACTGAGTACCGCCAAAGCTCTCGGTCCAGTGACATTGTCTTGGAGAGGTGTAAGTGTGTGAGGTCGGAATTTATCAGCTCGTTCCAGGTTTTTCTGAGTCTGCCTACTCCGTGGCTACCGTCTATCTTTATTGCCCTGCACTTTGCTATACAGCTGTCGTCTTTCATGCGCATCACGTGACCATACCAACGTAGCCTTCTCTCGAGTAAACAACATCTGATCCCTCTTATTTCTAATTTTTTCCTTAGTTCGTTTATGCTTTGCCGTTCGCGTATATTACTATTACACATCCAGCGGAGCATGCAAGCTTCGTTCCTCTCTAGTCTGCGTATATCCTCTGCACACAATGCCCAGGTCTCACTGCCATGTAACATTGCTGTTCGTATGCAGGCATCATACAACCTGCCTTTCATTTTTAGGGAGAACCCTTTAGCGGCTAATAGTGGTATAAGCTCTCTGAACTTTTTCCATCCAGTTCTGACTCTAGCTACTGTACTTTTGGAGCACCCTCCCCCACTGCTGATTTTGTCACCCAGGTAACGGAAGCTGTCCACTATTTCTATAGAACCCTCTGCGCAGTTGAAAGAGCTAGTATTTTGTGGGCACTTGCTGCTACTTATTGCACCAGAGCACCGGCCACATGTAAAATCTGTGTTCTTAGTTAGCTTACCTGTGATCCCACTACATCTTTTATGCACCCATACTTTGCATTTGGGACATAAAATGGAGTTTCTACCTGCGCCTTTCCTACACACTGAGCATGGCCATTTCCCAGATGCGACCGGCGCCTTATTTTCTTTCCTACAAACTAGAACTTTAGTCTTAGCCATGTTAATTTTAAGGCCTTTTGATTCTAGGCCGTGCTTCCAT
>OZ024760.1:4802811-4837811 GCA_964016885.1 Eledone cirrhosa | reverse complement strand
GTTGTTTTTGCAGTGTTTGTTGTTGTTGTGGCACTAGTTGTTGTTCTAGTTGCTTTCATGGTAGTTGTTTTGGTGGTTGTTGCTGCTTAGTTGTTTTTGCAGTATTTGTTGTTGTTGTTGGGGCAGTAGTTGTTGTTGTTTTGGTGGTTGTTGCTGCTTAGTTGTTTTTGCAGTGTTTGTTGTTGTTGTGGCACTAGTTGTTGTTCTAGTTGCTTTCATGGTAGTTGTTTTGGTGGTTGTTAGTGTTGTTGTTGTTGTTGTTTTGGTGGTTGTTGCTGCTTAGTTGTTTTTGCAGTGTTTGTTGTTGTTGTGGCACTAGTTGTTGTTCTAGTTGCTTTCATGGTAGTTGTTTTGGTGGTTGTTGCTGCTTAGTTGTTTTTGCAGTATTTGTTGTTGTTGTTGGGGCAGTAGTTGTTGTTGTTTTGGTGGTTGTTGCTGCTTAGTTGTTTTTGCAGTGTTTGTTGTTGTTGTGGCACTAGTTGTTGTTCTAGTTGCTTTCATGGTAGTTGTTTTGGTGGTTGTTAGTGTTGTTGTTGTTTTGGTGGTTGTTGCTGCTTAGTTGTTTTTGCAGTGTTTGTTGTTGTTGTGGCACTAGTTGTTGTTCTAGTTGCTTTCATGGTAGTTGTTTTGGTGGTTGTTGCTGCTTAGTTGTTTTTGCAGTATTTGTTGTTGTTGTGGCAGTAGTTGTTGTTGGGGCAGTAGTTGTTGTTTTGGTGGTTGTTGCTGCTTAGTTGTTTTTGCAGTGTTGTTGTTGTGGCAGTTGTTGTTGTGGCACTAGTT
Source organism: Eledone cirrhosa (assembly GCA_964016885.1). NCBI lineage: Eukaryota > Metazoa > Mollusca > Cephalopoda > Octopoda > Eledonidae > Eledone > Eledone cirrhosa. The sequence goes on along the minus strand of OZ024760.1, from coordinate 4,837,031 downwards.
GTTGTTGTTGGGGCAGTAGTTGTTTTGGTGGTTGTTAGTGCTGTTGTTGTTGATATTGTTGTTGTTGATGTTATTGTGGTGTGGTTGTTGTTTTCGGGGTTGTAGTTGTTGTTTTTGTTGCTGCTAAATGCATTGGGAATATTCGTGTGTGTGTGTACATGCATGTATGCTTGTGTGCATGTGTGTGCATGTGTGCATATCTGTACATGTGTGTGTGTATACATATATACATTTATATGTTTACACACACATATCCTCATAATAATTTTAAATGGACATTAAATGTGTGTGTATGTGTGAATTTGTATATGCATGTTGTTATTGTTTAACCCCGAGTCAGACCCCTTCCACCAGTATGTCCTATGATTAGAAGCATTCCAGCCACGACCACCCCATCATTTTGTGATTCAGTGAGTACACTGCTAATATGTTCTTCCTATAAGATAACAGATAGTAGGGTGTGATTTGGCTGCTATTTCTTGCAGGTCGAGTGACTATGTACAGGCTTCCTGCATTATACAGACATATGTGTATGTTTGTATAAATATATTAAAGTGTGTGTGTGTGTGTGTGTGTATGTGTCCTCGTATGCATGATTAACAACGTGTGTTTGAATATATATGCATGTTTATATACACAGAAATGACTTCTCCAAGACTAAAACTGTTTCATTCGTAAAAGTCATATCTATATATAATAAAGATGCCTATACTCTACCAAAGTATTGAGTACCTTTTTCGGCTGTGGTTATCCCCATTCCCTGATACAACTCAGGAACCTACATATATATCTTAGTGTGGAAGATAGACGTTAAAATGATGATGATGATGGTGGTGGTGATGATGATGATGATGGTGATGATATATATATATACACATACACAGTCTGTTCACTTTTTAAAGAAAGATGGGTTCGTGAACACGGCGTGTAAAGCAAATTCATGTAATTCAAGTCTAATATTCCCATAAATAAAAAAAAATTAAAAACCACACGTGTTATAGCATGTTATTCGCGCAAAGTGAATATTTAATAATAATTTTTCAAGAGGCGTTAAAGCGAATTCGCGTACTTCAAGTTCGAGTAAAAAGCGAACGGACTGTATATATATATATATATATATATATATATATATGTATATGTGTGTGTGTGTGTGTGTGTGTGTGTGTGTGATGGGTTGGGCTCGGAAAATATGGTTCCGTTGTGAGACAGGTTCAGCACAACCATCAGGACTGTCCCTCCTCATAACGAAGCCATCCAGTTCCACACTGTGAACGTGCTTGGTGTTAGGAAGGGCATCCAGCTGTAAAATACCCGGCCAAATTTACAGTCCTCGCTGAAGCAAGGTGTGACACATGGCCAACCCTGGCCAGACTTGCGTCCTAGCATGGACATACCGTCTAACCCATGCAAGCGTGGAAGAATTGACACTTAACGGAAATGATATATATATACATATACATATGTATTATGTGTTTGTGAATTCTATGTACATGGTATATGTTTGTGCAATTGCGATATAGTAATAATAAAAAGATAATGCTTGCATGCGTGTGTGTGTAGAACCAACATGATGGTAATATTAAAAGACATAAAAGGGTGGTGAATTGGCAGTATCAGTAGAAGGTCGGGCGCCATGCTTTGACGCATAGAGTTACTGCCCTTGCCATTCTGAGTTCAAATCCGCCGAGGTTAACTTTGCCTTTCATCCTTAAGGGGGGGGGGGGGGGGGGTCGATAAAATAAAGTACCAGTAATGCACTGAGATATTTGCTGGCCTTGTGCCAATAGTAGAAACAATATTAAAAGACATTCTGTAGTTTGTTTTAGGCATCACAGCTAAGTCCAGACTGGAGCACCACCTTGTGTCGACATCATTTTGTTATGTAACCAGCCTGGTGATGGCAGTATAACTGAGAAGTAGGTCTGTTTGTGTACAGCTTGCGTGTGTATATATAAATAAATAAATAGCATGTGTGTGCATGTATATTTCTATGTGTGTGTATGTGTATGTGTGTGTGTGTGTATATATATACATATATTGTATATATATATATATATACATATGTGTGTGTATATATATTGTGTATATATATATATATATATATGTGTGTGTATATATATTTTTATATGTGTGTATGTATATATGTGTATATATATGTATATATGTGTATATATATATGTGTATGTGTGTGTAGGTATATATATATGTGTGTGTGTGTGTGTGTGTGTGTGTGTGTGTGTGTGTGTGTGTGTGTGTGTGTGTATATTGTGAGTGCAATAGTCAGTAGTATTGAAAAAGACTATCATGTATCACTGTTTTTGGTAAGTGGTGGCACCAATTTTTATTTACTACTCACAGGAAATAGTGCTCTTCACAACTTAGCCAAAAAAAAAAAATCTATCTTCACTTCCTCTCTCTCCCCCTCACCTCCCCCCCAACCAGGCCCACAATGACAACTATCACCACCACCACCCAATCACTAGACACCCACCCCCTGACCACCCCCACAGTCACCAACTTTTTGCAAAAACAACTACTACTGCTACTACTACCACTACCACAAACAGTCACCCTATATAACAACCTCAACTACTACAACTACAACTACTACTACTACCACCACCACCACCACTGCAACCATTATGGCTACTACTAACACCACTACCACCACTGCCACCATTATAATGACAACTATTACTACTACTACTACTACTACTGCTGCTGTTACTACTGCTGTTGCCACTACTACTGCTACTACTGTTGCTGCTGCCACTACTACTATTACTACTAAGTCTTAAGCCAGAAGGCTCATTTGGCCGGTGCTTATCCCGGTTTCATGGCGTGAAGCGACTGAGAGCACAAGACTCCCCCCTGGACAGGACGCCAGTCCATCGCAGGGTTAAACCCTCAGCTATTGCTGGTACTCATTTTCAGCTGAGTATACTGGAGCAATGTGAAATGAAGTGTTTTGCTCAAGAACACAATAGGCAACCCAGGAATCGAACCTGTGACGTTATGATCGTAAGTCCAATACTCTTACCACTAGGCCACGTGCCTCCACACTACTACTACTACAACCATTATAATAACAATTACTGCTACTACTACCACCACCACTGCAACCACTATGACTACTACAGCTACCATGACTATCAAGACCTCCACCAACTCCACCAACACCACCACCACTAACACCAGCAAGATCCCCACCACTAATACCAGCAAGACCCCCACCAACACCACTCTATAACAAAGACCAATTCAAAAGAGTTAAGACAATGGGTGCCAACTGTTCTGTGTAGGACACAATTAGAAATGACTGGGAGACAATGGACAATAGCTGGCTGGACTTCACTATATATCTTTGATCTGGACACTGGGTTGACATACAGCCGGCAACCTGTAAGAATGGTTCCCATGAGTTAGACTGGTTCTTTCAGCATATCTTCTCTTGCCATCCTCTGGGATAACGCATTCACAGTTATGTTTGTAGAGACTGTGATGACATTCAGCTGATGATTTTTACAATGGACATGAATGAAGAGGTAGTGTTGGACTGGCTCTGTAACCCATATCTCCCTTGCTATCCTTCACAGTTCTGTGAATGAAGGTGCTTTAAAGGGTTCCTTCCTCCTTCTTCTTCTTCTTCGCCCACTTATTCCAGGGAGGGTCGTGGGACAAGAGTCCTCAAACACTCATTCCAGTAGGTCCTGTCAGAAGCAACCGTCTTCAACTGATCCAACTGGATCTCCAAGCATGACCAGCCAAGCTCATGGATGTTATCCAACCATCTTGCTCGGAGTAATGTAAATGCAAAAGGGTTAAAGGGTTCCTGCTTAAATTAAAACTTTCCAACACAAGTAGTAAGAAACTCTCAGGAGAGCTGGGCAGCAGAATGTTTTTCAGAGAAGAAAGCCCCTCAAGCAAGTGTTTCAGCCCTTTCCAACATAATTTTATATCAGAAAAATGTTGCTATGTTACAAATACCATCTTAACAAAATGGTGAATTTTAGTAAATACTTTCCAAATTCTTTATTAACCTTTAGCACGCTGAATGTTTTTATGAATTGCTTCCCTTGCATTATGTATTAAGGGGAGATTACTCTATCACCGACATAAGGTACCTACAGTGCCCAGAAGGTTAATTAACCTCTTCAGTGCCGTAAACGAGATAACTCGTCCTAACATGTTTGAACTCTTTTCCAACAGTTTATGAACTCGTTTCCAACAGTTCATAACTTCAAAGCTAGATGGGGTTACTAGTTTATTGATGTGACGTTTGTCAATTATTCAGATATGTGTTGTTAATAAATGTTTGTATAAAAAAAAAAAACATTCATTTTACTGGGGGGAAAAAAACCAGCATAGCAACTGTAGTTGTGTAAAATATACGCAGCAGTCAACAGGTTAAATTACAAAGTATTTCACGAGAAATATGTTAACGTAAGGGTTAAACTTGATGACAGATTAAGTTTACTGTGTTTATATGTATGTGTGTATCTATTTGTGTATGTGTAGAGGGGGTATAGTTGTTTTGTTTTCTACTCTCTCTCTATGTGGTGGTGTAGAGATGGTGGTGTGGTAGTGGTGAAGGTACTGATGGTGGAGATGGTGGTGCAATAGTGGTGGTGGTGGTATGTGTTTTAGTTGAGTGTAGGTTCACCAGCAGGTTTGATGACCTTTCTTTGGATGTGGTCCAGAATATTTAGTGAGGTGTAGCTGCTGTATTGTTGCAGTCATGTGGGTAGCTACTGTGGTAGGACTGTAATGCGGGTGAGGTAAAGAGATAGTAACATGAGCTGTATATGTATCTATTACCAATAGTAGTAGTAGTAGTAGTAGTTGTAGTAATATGGATTGTATATGTATGAATTACCAGTAGTAGTAGTAGTAGTAGTAGTAGTAGTAGTAGTAGTAGTAGTAGTAGTAGTAGCAGCAATATGGATTGTATATGTATGAATTACCAGTAGTAATAGTAGTAGTAGGGTTGTATATGTATGTATTACAAGAAGGTCAATGAATTTTTAAAGTTGAAGCAGTTTCTCACTACCACCACCACCACTACTACCACTACCACCATTGTTACCATCACCATCAACAACACTGTCCTTGCCAACAAAAGCAACAACATTGCCATAACTGCCATTAATAACACAGCCACCATCACCACCACCACCACCACCACCACTACCATCACCACCACCACCATTACCAACACCACCATCATCACCACCACCAACACCATTACCAACACCACCATCACCACCACTACCATCACCACCACCACCATTACCAACACCAACACCACCATCATCACCACCACTATTACCAACACCACCACCACCATTACCAACACCACCATCACTACCACCACCATTACCAACACCACCATCATCACCACCACCACCATTACCAACACCACCATCATCACCACCACTATTACCAACACCAACACCACCATTTTTATTAGAAATACTGTAATGAAAGAGTTGAAGTAGCATGTACGTGGTTGAGTACTCCGCACAAACTTTAGTAGGACTCACACTACTGCAAACATTTAGACAAGCTCTCCAGTCTGCAGATAACGTCTTCCCTTCCAACCCACTCCACCCTTCAGTTTCAGAGGCCCTGAAAAAAGGGGTGATGATCGTTGTCTTTCCACCACCTTTAATCTCAGAAGCTGTGAAAAAAGGGTCATGAATGTTGCACTTCCACCCCACCACCAGTCTCTGAAGCCAAAAGAGGGGTCTTGGAGTCTTGGATGTTATCCTTAAAGACTTTCATGCAGTAAATGTTCACAATGACTCGTCTACTAGTAAAGATACTAAAAACGTTTGAATTAACAAACCACATTAGCAAGACATTCTTGAAAAGTACAAAACAACACTATGACGGTATCACATTAAAAATTGAAGTTGTTACTTTAATATTACAAAGTTTTATAAGGATTTGACCTGCAGTAAAGATGCCATAAACATTTTAATAAACCATATGAAACTACATTAGCAAGACATTCTTGAAAAATACAAAACAGCCACTATGATTGCATCACATTAACCCTTTAGCATTTAAGCCAGCTGTATCCGGCCAAAATTATCACACCTCTTTCTGTTAAAACCGGCTGTAACCGGCTGCTCCTACTGACGTTAAGGTATTGTTCTCAAAATAAATGACATCAAAACCTCATAGATTCGATATTATGTGAGATAAAGCCTTTACTGTGAACAAAAATTAGTAAATATAGTACCACTAGTGATACTAATAGAGATGTTGTTGCTGTTGTTGTTATGTTATATGAGCTTTTAGATGTTTACCTTGAAGGAAGAATTCAAGAACAGATGCACAACAAATATGCATAAACAAATGCACACATACACACTTACAAATGCACATACATACTTAGAAATGCACACATACATACAGATAGATACATAGACACACATGTATGCACCCATTTACTGCAAAGTATTGCATGTGTACATATGTATATATACATGTGTGTTGTGTATATGCATATGTATATATACACGTGTTTTTTATGTGTATATGATGTGTATACATGTGTGTCTGTTGTATGTGTGAGTATATATGTGTGTGTACATGTACAGTTGCATGCACAGAAACACATACACACACACACACTCACTCATCTATGTATACACACATGAACATAAGACACACACACATACATAAGACACACACACACATACGTAGGCATGCAAAACTTTGCAGTCAATGTGTGTATATTCATTTATTAATATTATTCAGAATATTAATAAATGAAGACATTCACATAATCAAAATATATGTTTTATTATATATATTTCGAAGGTACTGTGCTGTTTTTTCAGTACGCCCTCGTCAGATAAAATACATAAATTGATGTATGACATACCTCAACTGTCTTGATGGTTCAATTCCAGTCTTGGCAGTCAATTGAACCATCAAGACCATTGAGGTATGTCATACATCAATTCATGTATTTTATCTGATGAGGACATACTGAAAAAACAGCACAGTACCTTCGAAATATATATAAAAAAACATATATTTTGATTATGTGAATGTCTTCATTTATTAATATTCTGAATAATATTAATAACTCCAGAAAACTTCTTTGTAGAGTGCTTTTAATCTATTGTAAAACTATATTCATTGAGTAATCAATGAACCATATTAATCTTTGGTTATATATATATATATGTATGTATCTCTCTCTTTGTATATATTTATATATATAGTAATAATTGTTTCTACTTTTGGCACAAGGCCAGCAATTATCCCAGTACATTACTGGTACTTTATTTTATCGACCCTGTAAGGATGAAAGGCAAAGTCAACCTCGGCGGGATAATAAATGTGAAGAGGGCTCAATAAGGATAATATATATATATAAAATATATAAAACCATAGTTTCAGAAGATCTTGTTAAGGGTGAAAGCAGCGATTCTTTGCTTAAATTTTAATGTTATTTTAATAAATATATGTGTGTGTGTGTACAAATGCATGCATACACACAAGCACATACTTTAGATAGAAGGTATTTCTAGGGTAGATCTACCTTACTATTCTACCATCCTCCCAGCACCATCATCATCACCACCACTATCATACTCCCAACACTCCCATCATCACCACCACTATCATACTCCCAACACTCCCATCATCACCACCACTATCATACTCCCAACATCATCATCATCATCATCATCACCACTATCATACTCCCAACATCATCATCATCACCACCACTATCATACTCCCAACATCATCATCATCATCATCACCACTATCATACTCCCAACATCATCATCACCACCACCACTATCATACTCCCAACATCATCATCATCATCATCACCACTATCATACTCCCAACATCATCATCATCACCACCACTATCATCCTCCCATCACTCCCATCATCATCATCACCACCACTATCATACTCCCAACATCATCATCACCACCACCACTATCATACTCCCAACATCATCATCACCACCACTATCATACTCCCAACATCATCATCACCACCACCACTATCATACTCCCAACATCATCATCACCACCACCACTATCATACTCCCAACATCATCATCACCACCACTATCATACTCCCAACATCATCATCACCACCACTATCATACTCCCAACATCATCATCACCACCACCACTATCATACTCCCAACATCATCATCACCACCACTATCATCCTCCCATCACTCCCATCATCATCATCACCACCACTATCATACTCCCAACATCATCATCACCACCACCACTATCATACTCCCAACATCATCATCACCACCACTATCATACTCCCAACATCATCATCACCACCACCACTATCATACTCCCAACATCATCATCATCACCACCACTATCATACTCCCAACATCATCATCATCATCACCACTATCATACTCCCACCATCATCATCATCACTACCACTATTACTCACTGTTGGCGACAAATATCGCAAAGCCAACAATTTTTGGGAGAGGGAAAGTCAATTAAATTGACCCCAGTGCATTACTGGTACTTTATTTTATTGACCCCGTAAGGATTTTATCGACCGCCAGCATCAACCACAATATCTAGCATTTGTCCACAGCAACAACACCACCAATATCCAGCACCTTGTCTATAACAACAACAACAACAACAACAACAACAATAACAATATCTAGCACTTGTCGACAACATTAACAACAACACCACCACTAACAACACCACTGCCAACAACAACAACACTGCCAGCAACACCACCACTGCCAACAACAACACTGCCAACAACACCACCACTAACAACAACAACACTGCCAACAACACCACCACTAACAACAACAACAACAACACCACTAACAACAACACTGCCAACAACAACAACACTGCCAACAACACCACCACTAACAACAACAACACCACCACTAACAACACCACCACCACCACTAACAACAACACCACCACTAACAACAACACCACTAACAACAACACAACCACTAACAACAACACAACCACTAACAACAACAACACCACTGCCAACAACACCACCACCACTTCCAACAACACCACCACCACTGCAAACAACACCACCACCACTGCCAACAACAACACCACCACTAACAACAACACCACTAACAACAACAACACAACCACTAACAACACCACCACCACTGCCAACAACACCACCACCACTAACAACAACAACAACAACAACACCACTAACAACAACACAACCACTAACAACAACAACACAACCACTAACAACAACAACACAACCACTAACAACACCACCACCACTGCCAACAACACCACCACCACTAACAACAACAACAACAACAACACCACTAACAACAACAACACCACTAACAACAACAACACAACCACTAACAACAACAACACCACTAACAACAACAACACAACCACTAACAACAACAACACAACCACTAACAACAACAACACAACCACTAACAACAACAACACCACTGCCAACAACACCACCACCACTTCCAACAACACCACCACCACTGCCAACAACACCACCACCACTAACAACAACAACAACAACACCACCACTAACAACAACAACACCACCACTAACAACAACAACACTGCCAACAACAACAACACTGCCAACAACAACAACACTGCCAACAACACCACCACCACCACTAACAACAACACCACCACCACTGCCAACAACACCACCACCACTAACAACAACAACACCACCACTAACAACAGTAACACTATCCAGCACCTAGTCCTATCCAGTTACACAACTCGGTAGTTTGGGCTGGGTATGTGAGACACTCGGATTGTGTAACTGATTCTATAAACTACTACCTTTGATAACTTCTCAATGCCAAAACCCTTGATGTTGATATTGTTGTTGTTGTTGGTAGTGGTGCTGATGGTGGTGGTGGTGGTGGTGCTGATGTTGGTGGTGGTGGTGGTGCTGATGTTTGTGGTGGTGGTGGTGCTGATGTTTGTGGTGATGGTGGTGGTGGTGCTGATGTTTGTGGTGATGGTGGTGGTGGTGCTGATGTTTGTGGTGATGGTGGTGGTGGTGGTGATGTTTGTGGTGATGGTGGTGGTTGTGGTGGTGGTGGTGGTAGTGTTGTTTGTGGTGGTGGTGGTGTTGTTTGTGGTGGTGGTGGTGGTGATGTTTGTGGTGGTGGTGGTGGTGGTGGTGGTACTGATGTTTGTGGTGATGGTGGTGGTTGTGGTGGTGGTGGTGGTGTTGTTTGTGGTGGTGGTGGTGGTGTTGTTTGTGGTGGTGGTGGTGGTGATGGTGGTGGTGATGTTTGTGGTGGTGGTGGTGGTGTTGTTTGTGGTTGTGGTGGTGGTGATGTTTGTGGTGGTGGTGGTGGTGTTGTTTGTGGTGGTGGTGGTGGTGATGGTGGTGGTGATGTTTGTGGTGGTGGTGGTGGTGTTGTTTGTGGTGGTGGTGGTGGTGATGGTGGTGGTGATGTTTGTGGTGGTGGTGGTGGTGTTGTTTGTGGTTGTGGTGGTGGTGTTGTTTGTGGTGGTGGTGGTGGTGATGGTGGTGGTGATGTTTGTGGTGGTGGTGGTGGTGTTGTTTGTGGTGGTGGTGGTGGTGATGGTGGTGGTAGTGTTGTTTGTGGTGGTGGTGGTGGTGATGGTGGTGGTGATGTTTGTGGTGGTGGTGGTGGTGTTGTTTGTGGTTGTGGTGGTGGTGATGTTTGTGGTGGTGGTGGTGGTGCTGATGTTGGTGTTGTTGGCGCCGGTGTTGATGTCGGTGTTGTTGTTGGTGATGGTGGTGATATTGGTGGTGCTGGTGGAGTTAGTGTGGCTTTTGTTTATGTGGTAGTGTTGATTGTGGCAGTAGTGTGGTTGTTGCGTGATGATGCTGATGGTGGTAGTGGAGATGATGGAGGTAGTAGTGTTGTTGTTGCTGTGGTGACAGTGGTGGTGGTAGATGATGATGTTGATGAGGATACCATCAACATCTGTTTCTCATCTTTATATGATCTCAAAAACAGTGTTCACATGACAATATCACCATGACAACAATGTGGTGATTGGTGATTGGTGCACAACAATGTGGCCTTGCCTTACCACATGACGAAACCACCATGTGACCACATGGACATAATATATGACCACATGACCAAACCACCATGTCACCACATGGACATATGTGACCACATGACCAAACCACCATGTCACCACATGGACATATGTGACCACATGACGAAACCACCATGTGACGACATGGACATAATATGTGACCACATGACCAAACCATCATGTCACCACATGGACATATGTGACCACATGGCCAAACCACCATGTCACCACATGACCAAACCACCATGTCACCACATGGACATATGTGACCACATGGCCAAACCACCATGTCACCACATGACCAAACCATCATGTCACCACATGGACATATGTGACCACATGGCCAAACCACCATGTCACCACATGACCAAACCACCATGTCACCACATGGACATATGTGACCACATGACCAAACCACCATGTCGCCATATGGACATAATATGTAACCACATGACCAAACCACCATGTGACCACATGGACATAATATGTGACCATATGACCAAAGCACCATGTCACCACATGTCCCATACTCTCATGTCACCACATGGCAATGTCCAAGGATGGATGGTAGTGGTTGGAACACCATTGATCATAGTTATGCTGGGAAAGAGAGAAACAGAGAGGAGGGGGTAGACACAAGAGGAAGGAAGAGAGAAATTGAAGTTGTTTGTAATCACTACCAACACACAGAGTTGCTAAAGAAGGATCTCAACACTGAAAGTTTATTTCAATGGGAAGAAGAGAATTTACTCTTTCCTTACCATATTTCCCATATTTTCAAGCACAGAGCTGCTGAAGCATGGAACAAACTACCTGCATCGGTTGTTAGCTGTCGGGACACTGCATCCTTCAAAATTTCCATGCTTCCCAAAATTCGCCAACACTCCACCTGATATTCCACCTCCATACACACGCATGTATCTGTGTATATCGTGACTCATAGACTGTTCAAGTTCCTGACATTTCTACATTATTCTATGTACACAATCATTTTCATTATGGGGCGGTGAATTGGCAGTATCAGTAGAGAGTTGAACGCCATGCTTTCCAGCATAGTTACATCCCTTTACGATCTGAGTTCAAATCCCGCCGAGGTTAACTTTGCCTTTCATCCTTACGGGGTCAATAAAATGAAGTACCAGTAATGTACTGGGTAATTGCTGGCCTTGTGCCAAAAGTAGAAACAATTATTATTATTATTTCTAAATAGAGTGAATTCTTCAGAGTCAATGGCCATCTACCCCAACTATGGATTAAATATCCTCACTAACCTACAATTGGCCAAGCAAGGTAAGTATGCCTACACCTGACATGACCAAAACCAGAGAAAGCAATGGAGATCAATCAGAGAGGGGTTCCTCGAGCATGAGTGAGAAAGCTCTGGATTGGAGTGGATTTAACCCTTTAGCAGTTTAGCTGGCCGTATTAGGCTAGAATTCCTTCACCTCTTTCTGTTCAAACCAACCGTAATTGGCTACTCATAATGATGTTAAGGTATTGTTCTCAAAATAAATAATATCAAAATCTCATAGATTCGATATTATGTGAGATAAATATGTGAAATAAAGTGTTTACTGTGAAAATACAATATAGAGAAATGTAAATGCTAAAAGGTTGACATGCATTCTCTCAGTAAAGGCTTTATCTTACAAAATATTGAATCTATGAGATTTGATTTTATTTATTTTGAAAACAATACCTTCATATATGTATGAGTGGCTGGTTACAGCCGGTTTGAACGGAATGGGATGAGAGAACTGTGGCCGGATATGACCAGTTTAGATGCTACAGGGTTAACATGGGTGGTTTTATTCCATAGAACTAGAGGCAGGTACTTTATTTTATTGACCTCATAAGGATGAAAGGCAAAATTAACCTTGGCATGATTTGAACTCAGAACATAAAGAGCAGTAACTATATGCCACAAAGCATGTTATTCGATGCTCTACCGATACTGCTAATTCACCGAAAGGGGTTAATAATAAATACTATCATTAAATTAATTAATGAATAATTTGAAAGAATTTACTAAAATAATTGTTTCTACTTTTGGCACAAGGCCAGCAATTATCCCAGTGCATTACTGGTACTTTATTTTATCGATCCCGTAAGGAAGAAAAGCAAAGTGAACCTCAGCGGGACTTGAACTCAGACGGTAAATGGCCGTAACTCGATGCTGCAAAGCATGGCGTCTGACCTTCTACCGATACTGACAATCCACCATCAGTTCTTTATATCAAATTATGTTTGAAAATACTAATATATCGACCTATAAGGATGAAAGGCAAAGCTAACCTCGGCGGGATTTGAACTCAGAACGTAAAGGGTTGTAACTCTTTGCTGCAAAGCTGGTTTTCCAACACTCCATTGAAATGGGTTAATAATAAATACTATCTTTATTACCATAAATAGTATATCTAGATACCATCCGCTCTCCACATTTGTCCAGACCACTACAATTAATATTCTATTCCATCAACCATCCACTACCATCTACTATCTTTTGACCATATCATTATGACCTACTTTAGCTCTTCCATGCCACCATTATATAACTCATGTTACACATACATACATTAATACTACATATATACATACATATATACATACATACTTACATACATACTACATACGTACATACATACATACATACTACATACATATATATATAAGGATTAAAATACTGGGGCGTGTTGGATTTAAACACCCTCTTCGTATTATAGAAATGACAGTAAAAGGTATAGCTCAATGTAATTAAACAGAGCCGAAGAATTATGAAAATAAAACAAATATTTTCATAATATATATATATATACATATATCATACATACATACATATACACTACATACATACATACATAAATACATTGATATACATATAGACAAATATATATACATACTCTATATATATATACATACATACTACATACATACACACATAAATATATGGATATACATATAGACAAATATACATACATACATACATACATACATACATACATACATACATACATACTACACATATACAAACATACATTCATACATATAGACAAATATACACACAAGCACAGACACAATCAGACAAATACACACACATTAAAACATACACACACTGACTGACCCATACATAATACATAAAAATAAAAACACACTCACACAGGCACACACCCACACACACACACTTTGTGAGACACAAATATACAGTGAGTTACACAGACACACAGAATGAGACACAAGCATACACTCACAGAGGCAGATAAGCATACATTAACATAAATACATACTGGAATACACAGCTAAGTCCACAGACATTCACATTTATGCAAGCAGAAATCTGCACAGGCAGAGGCAGGCAAATAAAATAATTCTGACATCATAAGCAGATTTTACGACTGAAATTTGCATGAAACAGTAACAACAACAACATGAGCAACTACAACAACAGTAAGAACAGTAACACCATGAGTAACAACAACAACAGTAACAACAACAGTAACAACAACCACAGTAACAACAACAGTAACAACAGAAACAACAACAGTAACAACAACAGTAACAACAACCACAGTAACAACAACAGTAACAACAGAAACAACAACAGTAACAACAACAACAACAGTAACAACAACAGTAACAACAGAAACAACCACAGTAACAACAACAACAACAACAGTAACAACAACAATATCACCATGAGCAACAACAACAATAGTAACAACAATAAGATGAAGCAAGTGTGTATGCCAGATGTATATAAGTTGTTCCCAGTGGTTGTTTAGCTAACCTACAATACAGATAAATGGTGCACAATGACAGACAGGAGAAGTTGCATGTGTAGTGAAATGTCATCAGTGGTCAAATAGTGGGTGGCGGTGATGGGGTGAGGGTGGGTACAGTTTGGGTGAGGGGTGAGGGTGGGTGCGGTTGGGTGGGGTGGAGTATGGTTGGGGTGGGGTGAGGTACGGTTGGGGTGAGGGTAGGGGTGCGGTTGCGGTGAGGGTGGGTACGGTTGGGGTGGAGTGGGGGCGGGGTACAGTTTGGGTGAGGGTAGGGGTGCGGTTGGGGTGAAGGTGGGGGTAAAGCACCAGTAACATACTGGGGTTGATTTAATCGACTTTCCCCTCCCCCCAAATTACTGGCCTTGTGCCTATACTAGAATGGCAGCATCGGTAGAGGGTCGGACGCCATGCTTTGCAGCGTAGAGTTACGACCCTTTATGGTCTGAGTTCAAATCCCGCCGAGGTTAACTTTGCCTTTCATCCTTAAGGGGTTGATAAAATAAAGTACCAGTAATACACTAGGATAATTTCTGGCCTTGTGCCAAATGTAGACACAATTATTATATTGAAGAGCAGTGGGAGAGGGGGAACTAGAATCTGCATATTTCATAATGGGAATTAAAAATAATATAAAAAATGAAAAGAATATGCTGAATCAATTGATAGAAAGCCACACTATCCAGGAATGTTTGTTAGAAATTTCAGTTATGGAGAATGTAGAATGGTTTGGCATTTTTACGAAGATGAAGATATAACTTTATATCTATAACATTATTTATATATATATACATACACACACACTAATATATAATATATATATATATATATATATATATATATTGTACTTCATCATCTGCTTCTTTTTTCCATTTACTTTTTGCATACATCTCTCTCTATACACACACACACTTGATCGACAAGATCCCAGACCTCATTTGCATAATTAATGAGGTGGAGCTCGTCAAATCAGACTGAGGAAACAATGTTTCCATTGGTCTTTCCAATTGCTAATACTATCTCTAGGTAGAAGGAGCAACGTGAAAGAAAGTGTCTTGTTCAAGGACATAACGCATCGCCCGGTCTGATAATCAAACTCACAATCTCACGATTGCGAATCCAATTCTCTAACCACTCAACCATGTGCCTTCACAAATATATATATATATATAAGTTTAATAAGTTGAAATATGTCAAACTAATAAGATATTATTAATTTTCCCTAAACCCACATAATATCAAATCTATGAGATTTTGATATTTATTTTGAGAACAATACCTTAACATCAGTATAAGTAGCTGGTTATGGCCGGTTTCAGCAGAAAGAGGTGAGAGAATTCTGGCCGGTTATGGCCGGTTTCAGCAGAAAGTGAGAGAATTCTGGCCGGATACAGCCGGTTTAAATGCTAAAGGGTTAAACATCAAAGTGATTTTAAATGTCGTTTTATTCTTCATATACTTTAGGTGTGTGTGTGTGAAGACAGTGTTGGCAATGAGTTCAGTGAGGAATTTAGTGTGTAGACAGATGTCCATGAACACTTGGTTCTTATAATAGTTTCCCTAGCCAAGGGCAGTGAATTGGTCGTATCGGTAGAGCGTCGGACAACATGCTTTGTGGCATATAGTTACGGCCCTTTATGTTCTGAGAATGAATCTTGCTGAGGATAGTTTTGCCTTTCATCCTTACGGGATTGATAAAATAAAGTAAATAAAGAACCAGTAATGCACTGGGGTTGATTTAATCAACTTTCCCCTCCCTCAAAATTGTTAGCCTTGTGCCTAAATCAGAAACCATTATACCATTATAGTTTCCCTAGTCATAGCAAAGAGTTTAACCCTTTAACATTTAATTTACTCTACATATGCTATTGTATTTTTGTGATAAAGGCTTTATCTTACATAATTATCTTACATAATATCAAATCTATTAGATTTTGATGTTATTTATTTTGAGAAAAACACCTTAATGTCAGTATGAGCAGCCAGTTATGACTGGTTTGTACAGAAAGAGGAGAGAAAATTCTGACTGGATACAGCCAGTTTAAATGCTAAAAGGTTAAGATTATCTGCTTGTGGGAATTACAACATGATGACTGACTTTACTTATAACTGAATCTGTGTAAGATTTAGAGAAGAAATTCCAGATATGAAACAAAACAGCATTGAGTTAACTGAACGTAAGAGTAAAATGACGGTGCCTGCTATACTAAAAAGGAATATGTAGGAACTCCATATAGTATACCCAATGCAAACTATGGGTGCACAAATGGTGTAGTAGGATCACAGTCATGTTAACATAGAAAATATATTTTGTGTATGGAATTTCTTACTACCTATTACAGCAATACAACAGGAGGAAACATAATAACATCACTGATGATGTCACAGGTGTGTGGTGAAAGAACTCTGAGAAACTATATTTATATCTATATTTTTAACTATTGGTCAATCAATGATTGACCAATATTGATTGCCAGCTGAATTAATTATAGAAATATAAAATATACTGAAGCGAAAAACCAACCCAAACCAAACAGTGAGTGAGTTTTATTATATATTTTTCTGGCAATATTATAACATGACCCTCTCCAAATATAACAAATAGAAATCAAGAATCAGTTCCTGTATGAGCAAGACAAGGTCAGCCGACCGGACACTGCCCACAACAGGACAACCCGTCTAACCCATGCTAACATGGAAGAACAGACATAAAATGGTGATGATGGTGATGATGATGATGATTTCTACCTATTCCTTTTGAGCATATTGAGCACAACCCTTTTCCTGATGGTAGCAAGGTCCTGCTTCTTTCCTTACTGAGTAAAATGTTAGTCTATATTAAGTTCACTTTGAGGTTTCTTAATTCTAGGTTTTTGCTTCTGTGACTGCAAAGAATTTCTTCACTAAATTTTTTACTGATTCAACGAAAATAACTAGGTTATCAGCAAACAGGAAATCCCATGGATAACCAGTTTTAAATTCAACTGTTATAACCTGGATTAAGTGACAAACAGGAAGGGGCTGAAAACTGAGGGATGCAAAAAAAAAAAAAAAAAAAAAATGATGGTGATTATCATTATTATCTTCATCGTTTTATGCTTGATTTCCATACTGGCATGGGTTGGACAGGTTTGTACGGTCTGAAACTAGATGAATCAGAGAAACATGTCTTGCTCATATGTTCCATTTTGACATGGTTACTACAGCTTCATGCCCCACCTAACACCAACCACTCGGCAGAGTATACTGGCTGTGTGTTATCATGGCACCAGCATTACCTCGTTACAGAGTATACTGGATGCATTTATCATGGCACGAGTAATACCACTTTGGAGAGAGTACAGGGTGCATTTTAAGTTTATATCCATATATATGTATGGATATCTTTCTTTATTTATTTACATATATATATATAGATAGATAGATAGATAGATAGAGTCTACAGTGCTGAGATCGAGGAGACCACTAATCATGTGAGTACTCGATATATGGGGAGATGTAGAGTGGGTATATATATATATCATACATAAGCAAATTTGTTACCAATATTTACCAATATACATAACATCTTATGAAAAAGCACTAAGGGGTAGATCCTAGTAAAGTAATCTAAAACAAGAAATCTTCACACTCTAAGCGTAAATCTTAGTTAAGCAATCTTAGATTTTCTAGTAGAATAGACTAAATCTATTTGGATGGTCAGTACTGTTTCTTGGTCCAAGAACCTACAGTAAGGGAAACTTAATGAAGCCTGCTACCTTTAAGTTGCTTAACTAGGATTATACCCCTAAGGTAAGATGCTTGTGAAGTTTTCTTATTTTAGATTACTTTAGTGGGATCTACCAGTGGGTGATTTTATATGATTCTCTCTCATATATATATATATATATATATATATATATATATATATATATATATATATATATATATATATAATGACCCACTGGATGTGTGGTGTGACCACTGAGGATCATGTCAGCTCAACTGAGCTCCAGAAAAGACTGCTGATCGACGACCTCAAGGATGTATTTCACACGATACGCATGTGCTGGTACAGCCATGTTGAGCACAGTGAGGGCTGGATCAACAAAGTGATGATTGTCAATCCAGGAGGCAGTAGAGGGCCGGGAAGACCAATGAGGATTTGGATGGAGGATGTCCGTCAGGATCAAGCTAGGTTTGGCCTGGCCCCATTGAAACCTGCAGACAGAAACACATGGGAGTGGGGTGCTAAGGAGCGCTGTCTGGCAAGACCTACCCTACTTAGGGATTAAATGTGTCCTGCATAATCAAAAACTGGCTGTTGATGATGATGATATATATATATAGAAATGGTTTCTACAGGACTAGAACTGTTTCATTCGGGAGAAATCATCATACTCTGCTATGTATTGAGTACCTTACTTATTGTGGTTACCCCCAATTGAACCCGCAATAAACATATATGTGTGTGTGTGTGTGTGTGTGTGTGTGTGTGTGTGTGTAGTAATAATAATAAATTTGAAGACTAAAATCTAAAGAGGGCTCGATAAGTATAAATATATATCAAATATATAAGAACCGTAGAGCAAATATTTATTAAAATAACAGATTAAAATTTATATATATATTAAATATATATAAATATATATGTATATATATATATATATATATATATATATATATGTATATATATATATATATTCATATGTATATATATATATATATTCATATGTATATATACATATATATATATGTGTATATATATATATATATATATATATATATATATATATATATACACATATATATATATGTATATATACATATGAATATATATATATACATATATATATATATGTATATATACATATGTATATATATACATATGTATAAATATACATATGTATAAATATATATATATATACATATGTATAAATATATATATATATACATATGTATAAATATATATATATATACATATATATATATATATATATATACATATATATATATATATACATATGTATATATATATATATAAAGATGGAAGATATACATACTAAAACACAGAAAGACAGACGGACACACACACGTATGCTTTGATAAGCCTGCCAAACAAACCACACCCACATTGTTCATCTACATTCACACACATACAATTCTTGATGTCTGTACATACTGACACACACACATCTGTAAGTATATATGTGACACAGATGTATTTACACCCTCAAACATATATACATATATACACACACACACACATATATATAGATATACACATATATATACACACACAACTTCATATATATTCAAAGACGAGAAACATGTGCCTTACCCATACAAAGCAGACTATATTTATATACACATAAAAACATAAAAGTATTTATAAACATAACAAAAACACATTCACAAATTAAAAGACATTGACACACAAATAATTATATAATTATCATTATTAAACTAATATGGGTGGTGGATTGGCAGTAGAATAGGTAGAGCATCAGACACCATGCTTCGTGGCACTGAGTTATGGCGCTTTACGTTCTGTGTTCAAATCCTGCTGAGGTTAGCTTTGCCTTTCATCCTTATGGGGTCGATAAAATAAAGTACCAGTAATGCACTGGTGTAATTGTTGGCCTTGTACCAAAAATAGATACATTAATAAGGCAGTGGATTGGCAGAATCAGTATACAATATACTGTGTCTTCTCTGGATATATGGTTCTTTCTCTCTCTCTCTATATATATATATATATACACACACACACGAAACCGAAGGTCTTGATCAGTTTGAGGCTATAGCAACTGACTTGGTAAACACCCACAAAATTGTTAACCATCTTACCAACAACAACCCTGAGCACCTAACACACGTGGGCATGCCTACAAAGTCAGAAAACAGCACAGCTCCCATGACTTTTGGAAACAGTTTTTCACGCTCAGAGTTGCTGAAGCATGGAACTACCTGCATCAGCTGTTAGCTGTCGAGACACTGCATCCTTTAAAACCTCCATGCTTCCTGAGATTCGCCAACACTACATCTGATGACCCCCCCCCCCTCCATACACATGCACACAGGTATCTCATGACTCGTACACTGTTCATTTTCCTGACATTTGTACATTATTGCACCTTTGATGAGTTGTAGTGCACCTGAGCACTGTACACAATCATTTCATTATTATATTATATTTGTCCAATCGGTGGATTGGCAGTATCGGTAGAGGGTCGGACGCCATGCTTTGACGCATAGAGTTACGGCCCTTGTCATTCTGAGTTCAAATCCCGCTGAGGTCAAACTTTGTCTTTCATCCTTACGGGGTCAATAAAATAAAGTACCAGTAATGTACTCTTGTAATTGCTGGCCTTGTGCCGAAAGTAGAAACAATTATATTATATTTGTCCAAGGGGCCACACAATAGAACAGAACCCAAACCAATGTTGTTGCAAACATAATTGCTCTACAAAAAGAGATTGGACAAGTGGATATAATGCAGCACGCTTGGACTACTTAGATACATCCCTCAAAGCATTCACTAGACCTGCTAAAAATAGCAGTTAAATTTTTCTTAAACGACACCTTCTTCGCCCACTTATTCCTAAGAGGGTCGTGGGGACAGGGTCCTCAGACACTCCTTCCAGCAGGTCCTGTCAGAAGCAACCATCTCCAACTGATCCAGCTGGATCTCCAAGCAAGACCCAACCAAGCTCATGGATGTTATCCAACCATTTTGCTTAGGGTCTACCCCTGGGTCTCCTGCCAGTTGGTTTTGCTCAAAAATCTGTCCAGTGATTCTTTCCTGAGACATTCTAACCCCAGCTGTGATCTCTCAATTCGGTTAAGTAGCAGCTCTACCTGGAGCGACTCTCTGATCTCCAAGCTATCGGAGCTGTGATCTCTCAATTCTGAGAGGTAGTGATTTTCTGATCTCCAAGCTACACACTTTATTGAGTAACGTTACTCCACAGACCCTTTGGAGGAACCCCATTTCGGCCACTTGTATTCGCAATCATATTTTTTCGGTCATTACCCAAGATTCATGACTATAGGTAAGGGTTGACATGAATACTGAGCTTGGCTTTTATGCCTACCTCTCTTCTAATTACTGAATGCTGAAGCTGGTGCATTACTGCACCAGCTCCTGCAATTCTTGCACTTAATTCAGCCTCCTGCCTTCTATCACTCATGAACACAGCCCTGAGATACTTGAACTTCAGTACCTGCTTCAGTGCTGCATGTGTGGAATGAAAATCAGTGCTGTGAAAACTGAGACGCTCATCCTTTCAAGGAAGCCCACGCAGTGCACTCTACATGTGAATGGAGTTCAAATGATACCTCACTGTATTAGCATTTACATTACTCTATATTTACTATTGTACTTTCGTGGTAAATTATCCCACATAATATCGAATCTATGAGATTTTGATATTATTTATTTTCAGAACAATACCTTAACATCAGTATGAGCGGCCGGTAATGGCCAGTTTAAACAGAAAGAGGTGAAAGAATTCTGGTCAGATACAGCCGGCTTAAATGCTAAAGGGTTAAATAAGGAGATTACACATTGGGTAATGTATTCCTAAAATATACAAGCATCAAAGACAATGTGATGATCATGTTTGGAATATCTCAGATCCAGGGGCTGATTTATCAGGGTTGACCTGAGACTAAACAACAACAAACACCATCATAACCCCTGTATGTCAGAGAGTCCAGTATGATTTTCAACTGAGTGGAAGCAAGGTATATATGGAGCAACAGGTTTGTGAATCTTACAACAGTTTTTTTTTTTTTTTTAGTGGGGGTGGTGCCCTCTTTGGGGCATTAAGCCAACAAGTTTCATCCAACCTTCACAGTCAAAAGTGACTCGGGGTTAAACAACATCAACAACAATATATTACACATGTAATAAAACAATAATTCTTTCAAGTTGTGTGTATATATATATATATATATATATATATATGTATACACATGCACATATATATATAAATACACATGCATATATATATATACACACATGCATATATATATATATATACACACATGCATATATATATATATACACACACACATGCATATATATATATATATATATATATATATATACACACATGCATATATATATATATATACACACACATGCATATATATATATATACACACACGTGTATATATATATATATATATATGCATGTGTGTATATATATATACACATGCATATATATATATATATATACACATGCATATATATATATATATATATATATATATATATATAACATCCAGGCCGAAACAAATGAGGTCGTGTAGGTGTCACGACAAAAAAACACACAGTCCACGCTGTAATGTGGCCGTGTAGGCAACACGGTTAAAATCTCCCAGTCCCACACTGTAAATGTGGTTGGTGTTAGGAAGGGCATCCAGCTGTAGAAAACCCGCCAGACAGTCCTATGCGAGCAAGACAACCACTCTTGCCTCAAGTGGGAAAACTCCCGTCCAAACCCATGCAAGCGTGGAACATGGACGTTAAACGATGATGATGATGATGATATATATATATACACATGCATATATATAGATATATATATACACATGCACATATATATATACACATGCATATATATATATATTATATAATATATTATATATATATTAAAAATTCGGGACCTCGACAGCTGAGCTCTGGCCATTTCAACAGCTAGATCCGAATTGTTGAAACTGCTGGAGTTCAACCATCGGATCCCAAATTTTTCATATTAGCCACTCTGCTACCCCAAGTGTCAAGTTTTCAGGTGAGTAATGGTTTAACTGGTTTTTACACCTCCTTTCTGATATATATGATATATATATATATGTGTGTGTATGTGTGTATACATATGTATACATAATTCTTTCAAATTGATATATATAGAGGAAGACCACGATAAACATGGGCGGAGGTGGTGAGAGCTGACCTCAGATCGCTGAAGCTCATGGAGGAGATGACAAAGGACCATGATGAATGGAGAGATGCTGTGCTGAATAGGACCCGTCCCACCCTTGCAAGCAGGGAAAAACAGACGTAATGATGATGATGATGATGATTATATATATATATATATATATAACGAAGGAAATGTGGTAAGGAACCAGGTGGACCATAACGCACCAAAGTACTCAATACTTAGGGTAGTAGAGTGGGTAATAGGAACGAGTAGGACCCCGACGGCTGAGCTCAAGCCGTTTCGACGGCTAATTCTGGACTATATACATATATATATACAATATATTAATAAATGGAAACTATATTTATAAAACGATATTTATTTTATTATACATATTTCAAGGGCCACCAAGGCAGATTATGGTGCGCTTTCATCAGATAAAATATATATATATATATATATACACACACACACACACACTCTTTTTGGCACAGCTTCTGCAGCTGGGTGCCATGCCCTTCCAATCCCTAACCACGTTACAGCATGTACTGAACCCATTCTATCATGTCACCAGCACTAGGAGGTTGCCAGTACTGTAGTCAGACTGTGAGAGGGAAAACAGCCATTAAATGATGATGATTATGATGATGATGATGATGTGTGTGTGTGTGTGTGAGTATATGTGTGTATGTGTGGTTATTTGAATATATGTGTCTTTGTTTATCTGTGTTGTTTGTTTATTTCCTGTAACTTAGCAGTTCAACAAACTACAGAAATCGATAAAATAAGTACTGTGGCCTGATATGAACAGTTAAATCCCTTCACGGCGGTGTCCGAGCAGTTAATGGTCACAGACTAATGGCTGAAACCAGTGAATTAACAGAAACAATAACAAAAAAAAATAAACGTAAAGAATGACAACAACATTGTTTACTTCAAGAGGTAGAAAGTGTGAAAAGTGTTTGAGGGGTGGGGAAGGAGAGAGAGTGGAAGGAAGGAAGGACAGTTAGATGATTATGGAGTTGTGGCATTAATGCATTTCCCAAAGACATTAGTTATAAAAAATGCCTAAATTGATGAATGAATGGATAGACAGACAGATAGACAGAGAGAGAGAGTGAGAGAGATGGATGGACAGACAGACAGAGAGAGAGAGTGAGAGAGATGGATGGACAGACGGACAGAGAGAGAGAGTGAGAGAGATGGATGGACAGACGGACAGAGAGAGAGAGAGTGAGATAGATATGTTTCTTTATTAGCCACAGGGGCACAAAAGAAGGGGACAAATACAAAGGGGAAGTTTACATACAATAAAAACGTGTAAAATGCTATCACAAATGTAATTTAAAAGTTAATCGATTTTCCCCAATAGGGGGAGACAGTTCATATGGGTAACACATACTCCCGAAAAAATGTGCAACCCTCATATCCAGGAGTACGAAGAGTTTGTACCCCTTTCCTCTCTTCCTCTTTTTCCTCAACCTACAGGCTGATATAGAGAGAAGGCCCATTCACTCGGGCCATTATCGCCACTTTCACCCACCTTTCATAAAACTTGCTGGGGTACAGCACCTCTCTCTCCATCCTGATTCTTCTTCCAAAGTGGTATTTGAAAAAAAGAATCAGTTGTTGGCCGGAGAGAAAAGTGTCTGACCTCAGCCCTTTCAACCTTGTCCACCATACAACCTCTTTCGCCATAGCTATCACACAAAGGAAAACCGCCTCTCCTTCGTTTTTGAAGGAGGGTGGTGATTTGATCATGACAATGGACTCGGTGGTCAACCTGATTGGTCCCACCCGCAACAATAGTCGCTCTACATAGCCCCACAGGTCGGTAACGTCCGGGCAGTGTATGAATGCGTGCGCAACGGTTTCTTCGTCTTGCACGCTTCTCGGAGAGATCTTTTTCAAAGGGTCCCTGCCCGGGCGCCCATGTCTGTAGAGCTTGTCTCGAACTGGTAGATAGATAGATAGATAGATAGATAGATAGATAGATAGAGAGATCAATGGATAGATAGATATCTTTATAGACAGACAAACTGACAGACAGACAGATAGATAAATAGAGAGATAGATAGATAGATAGATAGAGAGATAAATAGATAGATAGATATATATAGAGAGAGATAAATAGATAGATAGATAGATAGATATATAGAGAGATAGATAGATAGATATATAGATAGACAGGAGCAATAGTCATACTAATAGCAGTTGTAATAGTTGTTGTTGTTGTAGAAGTATTATTATTATTATTGTTGTTATTATTTACCCAATAGCAGCGGCAGCAGCAGCTATATCCATGTTGTGCTTGTATCAATAGTAGTAGTAGCTGTAGTGGTAGTTACACCACTACCACTACTACTACTACTACTGCTGCTGCTGATGTTGTTGTGTGGGGTGGCGGTGGTGTCAGTGATGATGGTATTAGCTGTAGTAGCTGTAGTAGTAGTAGTAGTAGTAGTTATGGTGGTGTTGTGGTAGTAGTTTTCACACTGAAAGTAGCAGCAGCAACAAATATAGCTTGGCTGTGTAGTAGTAGTAGTAGTAGTAGTAGGTATAGCAATAGTGGTAGTAGTAATAGTGGTAGTAGT
This sequence comes from Eledone cirrhosa, assembly GCA_964016885.1. Lineage (NCBI taxonomy): Eukaryota > Metazoa > Mollusca > Cephalopoda > Octopoda > Eledonidae > Eledone > Eledone cirrhosa. The sequence goes on along the minus strand of OZ024760.1, from coordinate 4,810,648 downwards.
AATAGTGGTAGTAGCAATAGTGGTAGTAGTAATAGTGGTAGTAGTAATAGTGGTAGTAGTAATAGTGGTAGTAGCAATAGTGGTAGTAGTAATAGTGGTAGTAGCAATAGTGGTAGTAGTAATAGTGGTAGTAGCAATAGTGGTAGTAGTAATAGTGATAGTTAGCTCAAAGTAGCAGCTGTTCCCATATCTATATAGTAGTAGTAGTAATAGTAGTAGCAGTAGTAGTAGCAGCAGCAGTGGTGGTGGTGATGGTGGTGGTAGTAGTAGTAGTGGTGGAGATGGTAGTAATAGTAGTGGTGGTAGGAGTGGTGGTGGTGGTGGTGCAGGAGGAGGGCCACAAGCAGAGGAGCTGTGGTTGGAACCTAAGATCCAGCCTGTTGAAATGGGACAGTAGCTGGAAGAGGTGGTAGTGGTGGGAGGAGAGGAGCAAGGAAAGTAGAAGGTTGTGTAGAGGAGGGGGGGGGGCAAGCATGGACATGTGTTCTCTGTGTGTGTGTGTGTGTGTGTGTGTGTGTGTGATTGTGTGTGACAGTTTGAGTGTGGGTGTGTCTGTCTGTGTGTGTGTGTGTGGAAGATGAAGGGACGATGTGTGGGTGGGTGGGATGACAATATCTAAGGGGACAATTTGGAGAAAGGTTCTATCATTGATACTGTGTGTGTGTGTGTGCATAAGCGTATACATATGTGCGTGTATATATATGAATATATATACTTATGTATGTGTGTATATATATATATGTGTGTGTGTGTGTGTGTGTGTGTGCGTGCGCATTATATATATATATATAAAATTACAAGAAAAGAAGTATGTATATATATTATATATACTGTAGTAAAAGTTTGGTAGACATATCCAAGAGTAAGAGTACTTAATCCATAGGACAAGTTTAGTATAAATAGTTACAACAGTGACATAAACAGGTACTTAAGTTTCGTTGGGTTCTGGGCCCCAATTCATTTTTTTTTTCTCATGACAGGCTGAATGAATTGGGGCCCAGAACCCAACGAAACTTAAGTACCTGTTTATGTCACTGTTGTAATTATTTATTTATACTAAACTCTTCTATGGACTGAGTGCTCTTACTCTTTGATATTTCCACTTAACTTTTAATTCAGTATATATATATATATATATATTATTCACATACATATGTATGTATATATACATATGTGTGTATATATATACACACACTCACACACATATGAATATATACAGAATGGGATTTACGTATAAGCTAAACAAGCTATAGCTTAGGGCCCCCACTTTCTTGGGGCCCCGAAAAAAAAACAAAAAAACGGTGTACATTTCCAAAATATAAGATAAAAAAGAACTAAAATAATGCAATAGTTTTAAACAGTTTTCTGCTTTAATATTGAACGTTTTGCAGTTTTTATAACATATTTTATAACACCATTATCTCAAATAGCTTAGGGCCTCATCAAATCTAAATCCGGTCCTGAATATATACATATATGCACACACAATACAACACATGCACATGTATATATACACTTAAGGAATGCCACAGTACTAAAGTACGCAGACGACATCAAGCTGTACCTTGAGATAAAAAGGACAGATCCTGAACACTATAGATCTTGCTTGCAGTCTGACCTGGACACAATGCAACAATGGATCTCAGACTGGCAACTCAAGCTAGCTGTGGACAAGTGCACCACCATGCATTTTGGGAGTAAAAACCCAGCGTCCACATACTCCCTCCACAGCACTAATATCAAGAAGCCTTCCTGTGAACGTGACCTGGGCATTACGGTCAGCAGCGATTTGCGTTGGACGATGCACGTCTCTAAAATTGTCAAGAAGGCCGAGGGTGTCTTAGCATCACTCAGCAAGACCTTTGTCAGCCGCTCTCCAGATATCTATTTAAGGCTGTATACAGCTATGGTGCGACCACACTTAGAATTTGCATCACCAGTCTGGAACCCCTATCTTGCTCAGGACATTGACCGCCTGGAAACTGTTCAGAGACGTGCAACCAAGCGAATACCCTCCATCAGGCATCTACCATACTCTGAGCGCCTTGCTTCCCTGGGCATGGATTCATTGAAGCTCCGACGTCTGACAACTGACTTGGTAAACACCCACAAAATTGTTAACCATGTTGCCAACAACAACCCTGAGTACCTTTTTGATTTCCATGTGTCTAACACACGTGGACATGCCCACAAAGTAAGAAAACAGCACAGTTCCCATGACTTTCGGAAACATTTTTTCACGCTCAGAGTTGCTGAAGCATGGAACAAACTACCTGCATCAGTTGTTAGCTGTCGAGACACTGCATCCTTTAAGGCCTCCATGCTTCCCGAGATCCGCCAACACTACACCTAACACATACACACATGTACTTCCCTGACATTTGTGTATTATTCTATGTACTATATTGACGAGTTGTGGTGCACCTGAGCACTTTACACAATAATTTCATTATTATTATTATACACATACATGTATAGACACACAAGTAAACTAAATGGATCTCCTTAGGTTTCAATGATGAGTGTCCCAGACATTCATTCAGTTGTACTGCTCACTGAAAAATAGGGTAAAATGGCTGAGTATTCTACAGACACGTATACTCATAACATATCCTCCCTCAGACAGAATCAGCATGACACAATGTGTCACAAGGGCAGCTCTTCGAATGACAGTTGCAGTTCACCTGATGGACTTCTATGCTGTTTCTATCAACCCAATTTCATTCACGAAGTTGAGTCAACCCATAGCCATGTTTAACCCTTTAACATTTACATTACTCTATATTTACTATTGTATTTTCAGAGTAAAGGCTTTACCTTACATAATTATCTCACATAATATCGAATCTATAAGATTTTGATATTATATATTTTGAGGACAATACCTTAACATCAATATGAGCAGCTGGTTTCAGCCAGTTTGAACAGAAAGAAGTGAGAGAATTCTGGCCAGATACAGCCTTATTAAATGCTAAAGAGTTAAGTTAGTAACATCATTATGTGTGGCCGGTTACAGCCAGTTTGAACAGAAAGAAGTGAAGGAATTCTGGCCGGATACGGCCTGTTTAAATGCTAAAGGGTTAAAGTGATTTTACCAAGATGTCACATGGTGGGATTGAACTCAGGACCTCATGACTGAAAAGTAAACTTCTTAAAAACACCAGCAGTACCTGCATCATTTAACGTCCATTTTCCATGGTAGTTAGTGAGTCATAAGTAACCAGGCAGTCAATGATTTTTTTCTTTTTGTTTTATTGCAAAGTTCACAGATAACTTCTTGAACATCTGCTTATTTGTGTGTGATCAGCAATGGTTATATATTTTTTAACTACCTTTGTTTTATGTATTTATAATTTTGTACTATATAACCAGGCAGCAAATTAGCAGTGATTAGAATGTTGAATAGAATGTTTTGTGGCATTCCGACTCTCTGCTCAAATCTCACCGGGGTCAACTTTGCCTTTCATCTATTTAAGTTTGATAAAAAAAAATACCAGTCTAATACTGGGATCGATTCTTCCTCTATAGCTCTTTCTCACTTCCTTTTTCTCACTCTGTATCCATCTCTAGAAGAAACCAGGTGAGGAGATGGACTAAACCAGATTTTTAAAAAATGCCCTAGAAACGCTGTACGACAATATGGTGCTCCTACGTCTCCCACACGTATTATGAGTCCATACATACATTGTATGACCAGAATTTTAATAAATATTATCATTTGGAATATAACTGGTGGACTACCCAGTTACCTATGACCAGGGCCACCAAGACCCTTTTGGGGCCCAAAGCAGGCAAAGCTTTTTCTCAAAATGGATGTTACATGATTGTTGTGGGGCCTTCTTAGCTCTTGGGTCCTGGAACAAAGTACCGGCTGGGCCCCACTCTCATAGGCCTTGTTAATGACTCACGCTGTACTAAAAGTTAAAAAGCTGAAGTCAGCCCCAAACCATTAGTCTTAACAGGCTGGTATTTATCTGCAGTTCCATTTTTCATTGGCATTACGGAGCTGAGAGTACATGACTCACCCCTGGACAAGACACCAGTCCATCATAGGGTCAACATCCAACTCCTGATGGTAATCATTTTCAGCTGAGTGTACTGGGGCAACATGAAATGAAGTGGTTTGCTCAAGAATACAACATACCATCTGGTCTAGGAACCGAACCTACATTATAACTGTAAGCCAACACCCTAACCAACAGGCCACTCACATATATCATCATCATCACTGTTTAAAGTTTATTATACAGGGCGGTGGATTGGCAGTATTGGTAGAGGGTCAGACGCCATGCTTTGACGTATAGAGTTATTGCTCTTGCCTTTCTGAGTTCAAATCCCGCCAAGGTTAACTTTGCCTTTCATCCTTACGGGGTCGATAAAATAAAGTACCAGTAATGCACTGGGTAATTGCTGGCCTTGTGCCTAACGTAGAAACAATTATACATGCTTACAGGGGTTAGACACACATACACATGCTTACAAGGGTTAGATACACACACATCTACACAAATACAAAGATATTGCCGTTTATGTCACTTTCTCCCTCCACCCACCCCCACTCTCTGTATATGTATATATATATATATATATATCATCATTTTTAGGTCCATTTTTAAACGTTTGCATGGGGGTTGGATGGGTCCTTCTCAGCATGGCATCTCACATACATACATCAAATATTGTGTGTGTGTATATATATATATATATATTATATATATATATATATATATATATTATATATATATATTATATATATACACACACATATATATATATACATAAAAACATATATATACAAACACACATTTATATATATATATATATTATATATATATATATATATATATATATATATATATATATATATACATATATTTATACATATATACATAAAAACATATATACACAAACACACACACACATATATATATATATATAAGCAAAGATATATATATATATATATATAATATAGATGAGATTCTACAGGACTAGCACTGTTTCATTCTTTAGAAATCATCAGGGATTCCTGATGATTTCTAAAGAATGAAACAGTTCTAGTCCTGTAGAATCTCATCTATATTAAAACTTTTATACTCTGCAATGTATTGAGTACCTTACTTACTGTGGTTACCCCCGATTCAACCCGGAATAACGTAATATATATATATATATATATATATATATGGGGTCCTACTGGTTCCTATTACCCACTCTACTACCTCAAGTATTGAGTACTTTGGTGCGTTATGGTCCACCTGGTTCCTTACCACATTTCCTTCGTTATATATATATATATATATATATATATATATTATTATTACTTTCAAAGTAAAGGGTGTCATGAATGACACAGAATCAAACATATGTGTCCATATATCTGTCCAATAACCCACATATCTATCTATCTATTTGTCTATCTATTTACAGTTATGTTGTACATATATGTATGTGTGTGCCTGTGCAGTGTGGTATGATGTAAAGAGACAATCAGCTGTCTCTAAAGTAATAGAACTGTGTCCTGCCAGGAATGACAAGGTACTTGAAATGTGTGTGGGGGGGAGGGGGTAATGGTGAATGTGCATGTAGGTATGTGTGGGGGGAGGGGAGGTTGCGGTTGTTTAATTCCTACCACCTCCCTCCCCAACGCATCTATCTCTCTTTCTCGGCTGCCTTCCATTAATACCCGCTGCCCCCACCACTCCCACAGCACCCTTCTACACACATACAGCATATACACACACACACACACACAAACAGGCAATTACAGACATATATACATAGCTGTACATACTCAAAGTGACAAAAACCCTCCCACACATATACACAGAGACATCCATACATACAGTGAAATGCATACATATACAGGCACACACACACACATATATATATATAGAGAGAGAGAGAGAGAGACATAAGGGTCACATCATTACACACACACACAAATATATATATATATATATATATATATATATAAGGATCAAATAATCACACACACATACACACACACGTATATATAAGGATCAAATATTCACACAAACATAAATACACACACACACATATATCTATATAAGGGTCACACAGTCACACACACATATATAAACATATATATATAAACACAGACACACACACACACACATAAGCCATACTGTTCAGCAAGAGAAGTTCCTGACAGTAATGGAATTGGTAGATTACTGTCAGTGAGTTTTTATAGAAGCTACATGGTGGTGGTGGTGGTGGGGGGGGGGGATAGTGGTGGTGATGGGGGAGGTGGTGGAGGTGGTGGTGTTGGAGATGGTGGTAGTGGTGATGATGGTAGTGGTGGTGGTGGTGGTAGAGATGGTGGTAGTGGTGATGATGATAGTGAAGGTGGTGGTGGTGATGGGGAAATAGTGAGGGGGTGGTGTGGCGTTTTCTCATGATAGTGGTGGTGGTGGTGGCGAAAGTGAGGGTGGTGGTGGAGATAGTGAGGGTGGTGGGGGGAGATAGTGAGGGAGGTGGTGGTGGGATAGTGAGGATAGTGAGGAGGTTGTTGTTGGTGATGGTGGTGTGAGGGTAGGTAAGTATAGTGGTGGTGGAGGAGATAGTGACGGTGGTGTGGTGGTATTTGTTGTTGATGGTGATGGCGAACAGGTGGGTGGTGATTGTTGTTGTTGATGGTGGTGGTGGTGAGAGTGGGGAGATGTTTGATGGTGGTGGTGGTGGTGAGAGTGGGGAGATGTTTGATGGTGGTGGTGGTGAGAGTGGGGAGATGTTTGATGGTGGTGGTGGTGAGAGTGGGGAGATGTTTGTTGGTGGTGGTGGTGAGAGTGGGGAGATGTTTGTTGGTGGTGGTGGTGAGAGTGGGGAGATGTTTGTTGGTGGTGGTGGTGGTGAGAGTGGGGAGATGTTTGTTGGTGGTGGTGGTGAGAGTGGGGAGATGTTTGTTGGTGGTGGTAGTGGTGAGAGTGGGGAGATGTTTGTTGGTGGTGGTGGTGAGAGTGGGGAGATGTTTGATGGTGGTGGTGGTGAGAGTGGGGAGATGTTTGATGGTGGTGGTGGTGAGAGTGGGGAGATGTTTGATGGTGGTGGTGGTGAGAGTGGGGAGATGTTTGATGGTGGTGGTGGTGAGAGTGGGGAGATGTTTGTTGGTGGTGGTGGTGAGAGTGGGGAGATGTTTGTTGGTGGTGGTGGTGAGAGTGGGGAGATGTTTGTTGGTAGTGGTGGTGGTGAGAGTGGGGAGATGTTTGTTGGTGGTGGTGGTGAGAGTGGGGAGATGTTTGTTGGTGGTGGTGGTGAGAACGGGGAGATGTTTGGTGGTGGTGAGAGTGGGGAGATGTTTGGTGGTGGTGAGAGTGGGGAGATGTTTGTGGTGGTGAGAGTGGGGAGATGTTTGTTGGTGGTGGTGGTGAGAGTGGGGAGATGTTTGTTGGTGGTGAGAGTGGGGAGATGTTTGTTGTTGTTAGTGATAGTATTGGAAGATAATGGTAGAATGGTTGTTGTTGTTGTTGTCGTTCATGCTAGTGGGTTGAGCTTTTTATAACACCACCACAGCTGGTGGTGTGGTGTGTGTGTTATGGTGAGGTATGGTGAGGTGTTGTGTGGTATTGTGTGGAGTGGTGTGTTATGGGGTGGTATGGTGTGGTGAGATATGGTGAGGTGTGGTGTGGTATTGTGTGGGGTGGTGTGTTATGGGGTGATGTGGTGATGTGAGGTGTGGTGTGGTGAGGCGTGTTATGAAGTGGTGTGGTGTGTTATGGTGCAGTGTGGTGTGGTGTGTTATGGGGTGCTGTGGTGAGGTGCGGCATGGGATGGTTGGTGTGTTAAGACAGGATTATATATATACACACACACCACAGTA
>OZ024760.1:4772811-4797811 GCA_964016885.1 Eledone cirrhosa | reverse complement strand
GGAAGTGATAGAGATGCAAGACAAACACCACCCTCACCACTTCCACCACCATCCTCACCCTCACCACTTCCCACCACCACCCTCACCACCACCACCACCACCCTCACCACCACCACCACCACCACCACCACCCTCACCCTCACCACCACCACCACCCTCACCACCACCACCACCCTCACCACCACCACCACCTTCTTAGAATGTACTCACATGTGTTTTTGCCAATGTATGTGTTTGTGACTGTATGTGTGTGTGTGTGACTATGTACATGTGTGTTTGTGACTATATGTATGTGTGTGTGTGTGACTATGTGCATGTGTGTGTGACTATGTGCATGTGTTTGTGGCTGTATGTATGTGTTTGTGGCTGTACGTATGTGTATGTGCGTGTGTGTCTATGTGTGACTATGCGTGTGTGTGTGTGACTATGTATATAAGCATGTATGTATGTATATATATATGTGTCTGATAGACTGTACATATGAATGTATAAGTGGTTGTGTAAGACTGTGTGATGGGGGTGTATATACATGAGGGGGGGGGGCTAGAAGGGAAGTTGTGTGGGTGTAGAAAGTGGTTGTAAAATTAGCTGGTATATAAATAATAACACAACTATATCTTATCACCATCAGCATCACCATCATCATCACCACCATCACCATCACCATCATCACCACCATCACCATCATCACCACCATCATCTTCATCACTATCATCACCATCCTCATTAACATCACCATCATCATTAACATCATCATCAACACCATCACCATCACCATCAACAACACAACCATATCTTATCACCATCATCACCATCATCATCTGCAGCAACAGCATCCAAGAAGAAAGAGGAGAGATAGGAAGAGGTGGGGGTTGAGATAATTGAGTACAGTTTTACCCTCAACCCGAACTGATAACAAGAAAGGTTAGTTGTTATAATTAAGTATGAAACTAATTAGCATAATTGCTTAGTTGTTTATAATTTTGATGGCATATATTCAGGAAAAAAGCACCCAACCCACACTGTGAAGTGGTCATATAGGTGTTGTGACAAAAAGCACAGAGCCCACACTGTAAAGTGGTTGTGTAGGTGTCATGACATAAAGCAACCAGCCCACACTGTAAGGTAGTCATGTAGGCGTCATGGCAAAAAGCTCCCAGCCCATATTGTAAGGTGGTTATGTAGGTGTCATGACAAAAAGCTCCCAGTCTACATTGTAAAGTGGTCGTGTAGGTCTTGTGACAAAATGCACAGAGCCCACACTGTAAGGTGGTCGTGTAGGAGTTATGACAAAAAGCTCCCAGCCCACACTGTAAAGTGGTCATGTATGTGTCACGACAAAAAACCACCAGCCCACAGTATAAAGTGGTTGTGTAGGTGTCATGACAACACAGACCCAGCCCACACTGTAAATTGGTCGTGTAGGTATCACAACAAAAAGCATCCAGCCCACACTGTAAGGTGGTCGTGTAGGAGTCATGACAAAAAGCATCCAGCCCACACTGTAAGGTGGTCATGTAGATGTCACAAAAAGCACCTAGCGCTCACAGTAACTTTGGTCATGTAGGAGTCATGTCAAACAGCACCCAGTACATACTGTAAATGTGGTTGGCATTAGGAAGGGCATCCAGCTGTAGGAACCAAGCCAGAAACAGTTCTGTATGAGCAAGACACGGTCACCCAACTCAACTTGCCTCAAATGGGACAACCTATCTACCCATGCTAGCGTGGAAAATGGATGTTGAACGATAATTGTTTCTACTTTAGGCACAAGGCCAGCAATTACCCAGTGCATTAGTGGTACTTTATTTTATCGACCCCGTAAGGATGAAAGGCAAAGTCAACCTCGGCAGGATTTGAACTCAGATCGTAAAGGGACGTAACTATGCTGGAAAGCATGGCGTCCGACCCTGCCAATCCACCGCCTTTGTTAAAAGATAATGATGAGATGATTGTAATGGTAATGATGGTGGATCATGATCGATGTTAAACGATAATGATTAGATGATTGTAATGGTAATGATGGTGGATCATGAGCGATGTTAAACGATAATGATTAGATGATTGTAATGGTAATGATGGTGGATCATGAGCGATGTTAAACGATAATGATTAGATGATTGTAATGGTAATGATGGTGGATCATGAGCGATGTTAAACGATAATGATTAGATGATTGTAATGGTAATGATGGTGGATCATGAGCGATGTTAAACGATAATGATTAGATGATTGTTATGGTAATGATGGTGGATCATGATCGTGGTGAAGGTGGTGGTAATGCTGGTGGTGATGATGATGATGGTACCGATGATGGCAATGGTGGCTATGATGGTAATAGTGGTTATGGTAATGATGATAATTGTTTCTACTTTTGGCACAAGGCCAGCAATTACCCCAGTTCATTACTGGTACTTTATTTTATCGACCCCCGTAAGGATGAAAAATGGTAATGAAGATAATAATGATAACAATGATGATAATGGTAATACTGATGATGATAGTGCTAATGATGATGATGATGATGGTGGCAATGATGATGATGAAACAAAAGCAATGATAAAAGAAACATCTCCTCGTGACTTTTGTTTTCTCTTTTGCTGTTTTTATTTTTATTTTTATTCGATATAAAACAACAAAAAAATGAAAAAGTAAAATAAAATCCATTGAAAACCAAAACAGCAGCAGCAGCAGCAGCAGCAGCAGCAGCAGCAGCAGCAGCAGCAACAACAACAACAACAACAACAACAACAACAACAACAACAACAACAACAACAACAACAACAACAGCAGCAGCAGCAGCAGCAGCAGCAGCAGCAGCAGCAGCAGCAGCAGCAGCAGCAGCAGCAGCAACCACCGCATCAACAAAATCAACAACAACAACAACAACAACAGCAACTAGAACTACAACAACAAAAACAACCACAACAACAGCTAGAACTACAACAGCAATAACAACAACACCAACAAAAATGGCTGCAGCAACTACCACAACCGAAATAATAACAAGCACAAAAAAAACAACAACAACAAAAGTTAAATAAAAACAACAATAAGAACAACAACAGCAGTAACAATAACAATGACACATTAATTTTGGCTATTTTACAATATACATTGTTTTGTTAGATATTATCAAAGACTGCTGCCATTCCTGCTGCTGCAGAGGTGTGTGTTAAATTATTTCACAAAAATTCTTGCACATAATGAAGCTGTGATGTGTTGTGTGGCATGGTGTAATGGTGATGTTGTGATATGATGTATTGGTGTTGTGAGATGTGTTGTGTGGTGTGATGTGATGTGTTGTGTGGCATGGTGTAATGGTGATGTTGTGATATGATGTATTGGTGTTGTGAGATGTGTTGTGTGGTGTGATGTGATGTGTTGTGTGGCATGGTGTAATGGTGATGTTGTGATATGATGTATTGGTGTTGTGAGATGTGTTGTGTGGTGTGATGTGATGTGTTGTGTGGCATGGTGTAATGGTGATGTGATGCAATGTGGTGTGGTGTGTTGTGAGATGTATTGTATGGTTTGTTGTGATGCAATGTAATGTAGTGTGATAGGATGTGATGGTGTGGTGTGATGTGTTGTGAGATCTGTTGTGTGGTATGATGTGTTGTGGGATGCGTTGTGTGGCATAATGTAATTGTGGTGTTGTGGTGCAGTGTGATGGTGTGGTGGGATACGGTGTGGTATGATGTGTTGTGTGGCATGACATAATTGTGGTGATGTAATGTAATGTGGTGTGGTGTGAGATGTGTTGTGTGGTAGGATGTATTGTGATGTGGTGATGCAGTGTGATCTAATGGGGAAACAATTGCACCATATCATTGTGAGATGAAGAACCTGCCTGAAATGTTAGAATTCTGTTGTGAAGACATATGAAATTAAATATTGGTATTTCATTGAACTCTATTGATTTGTTTGCTCCAGTTAACCTGATTGAAGAAAATTATGAACAACTACTACGCTCAGAGTTGCTGAAGCATGGAACAAACTGCCTGTGTCAGTTGTTAGCTGCGAGACACTGCATCCTTTAAAACACTCATGCTTCCCAAAATACGCCAAAACTACACCTGATGTACCCCTTCCATACACATGCACACATGTGTATATCATGACTCATGCACTGTTCATTTTCCTGACGTTTGTACATTACCCTATGTACTATACATACACTTTTTGTGCACCTGAACACTGTACACAATATTTCATTATTATTATTATTACTACAACAACAACAATAAAAAATAGTAAAATAACAAGAACAACTACTACAACAAAAACAATTGCAACAACAACAACAACCAGAACAACAGTTTCCACTCCTATTTTTATGGTTGAGTGATTAACAGTAGCAAGTGCATTCATCTATAAAAAAAAAACAACCACTCCATCCTCTAGTCAGTTACTCAATTTGCAAGAAATAGCAGCTAGGATGGTCATGGATGAAACATTATTTTGACCATAGGTCAATTCAATCAAGGCTGACCTTGGATGAATACCAATATATACACACATATATATATATATATATATATATATATATATATATATATGATGATGATGATGATGTCCCCAAAGATTTTATTAGAAGGTTGTTGAAGTGTGTATAAATTTTTAGGACACACTGTGTATGTATGTATGTATATATATATATATAATTGCAGCTATATAAATATATATATAATGTGGGGAATAATAAATATTACCCAATTACAAGTATGAAAATATCTCAATGTAAAATAACAAGTATAGTACAGAGCCGAAACACAAAGTAAATGACAATCAAAGATAGTCATTTACTTTATATATATATATGTATGCGTGTGTGTGTGTGTATATATATATATATATATATATATATCTTTCTTTAGTTATTGCTCGCACCAACCAGAGGTATATGATCTTTAAAGCGAAGAAATACCAATGAAGATTGGAAGATCACTGATGAAGGACTAATTTTATTCATATATATATACTCACACACAGAAGCTCAACATCCTACATAAATATTCCTGTGACTTCTTCACTATCAGGTTGGATTTTCCAGGGTTAATTTTCAACATATCAAAGACAGAGATAACCTCCATGTTTTTTTTGTTTGTTTTCTTATCAATGAAAAGCAAAGAGAATAAGTCTACTTACTGCGTAGTGGACACATGTTTTGAAAGGAAAAGATCATCCTCTTCATTGTCAGCAAAGAGGCTGTCATTGGACTGTAGGGTGCTGTGTTTCACAGTCTCAGCAGGCTTGCTTGGCAATGATGAGGTCAACGATGCTTCTGTTTTTACAGGCTTTGAGAGGATGCTTCCAGCCTGTTTTGAAGAAAACATATGAAATACATCAGAAATGCACCAGAGATGAATAGATGCAGGTAAGGAGCTGTCTGATTAACCTCTTCAGTGCTGTAGACGAGATAACTCATCCTAACATGTATACATTCCAGTGCCATGGACAAGATAACTCGTCCTAACATGCTTGAACTCTTCCAACAGTTCATAACTTCAAAGTTATGAAATCGTTTCCAACAGTTCATAACTTCAAAGTTATGAACTCATTTCTAAGAGTTCATAAGTTCAAAGCTAGATGGGGTTACTAGGGGGTAATGAGAGTGGGAGTGAAAGAGTGTTGATGAAGATTTAAAGGAATTAAAGCATATATATACACAGAAAATAGTGAATGGTAAGAGCAAGATAATTGATTGGGAGTGGAGTTGGGAGAGGTGTTGGGGTGTTTAAGGAGTGTTTTAGAAAGGGATTTCACATTTTCCAATATATATATATACACACACATACACCTTAAGTGGTAGCCACCTACTACAAAAACTACTGGACACACCGCTACCACCAGGTGGAATATGATATATATATACATTATATATATATATACAGTATATTTCATTTTTTCTTTTCAGCTGAGACCAGGAGACCAAGATGGGCTCGTCCAGGTTTTAAAATGCCTTAGAAATGCCCTATGTCAATATGGCACTCCTATAACTTCTCAGAAGTTAAGGGACTTTCCAATTGAGTGGATTGCAACAACATGAAATGAAGTATCTTGCTCAAGGACACAATGTGCTGCCCAGTCGAGGAATTGAACCCATGACCTTATTTATGAAAGATTACCTACCTGCTTTGCTTCAACAGGTTTCTTTGCAGAAATATTGGCAAATAGGTCTTCCTCTTCACTGGTCTCACTATCATTGTCTCCAAATAAATCAGCCACTGGTTTGGATTTTGGTACATCTGCTGATTACAAAGAACAACGATGGAAGACATTTAAAAAAAATGAATAAAAAGAATTTCAAAAGTAAACTCTTGCCAATATATTTTTCAAACAGCCGCTTTTACCTAAAGTCTGAATGTGTCCCTTGTTAACCCACATGAAAGATGATGCAGTAATATTGGAGTCTCCATTTCATGCTGTAAAAACTGGCGGTTGGCCTGCAATCTGTCCTTCCTGAGAAGCATGAGATGGATTCACAAAGATTGTATATCCCAAGACCCCAAAGAGGATTCAGAAGGGAGAAAACCTTGACAATTGCAGACCCCAGGGGTAGACCCTGAGCGAGATGGTTGGATAACATCCATGAGCTCGCTTGGCGAACCAGCCAGATCAATTAGAGACAGTTGCTTCTGACAAGACCTGCTAGAAGAAGTGTTTGAGGACTCTGCCCTCACAATCCTCTCAGGAACATCTGACGAGAATAACTCTTAGCACCACTATCATCATCACCACTGGGAATAGTATTGAACATCATGGGTGGATGTTATTTATGTTGACTTTGCTAAAGCTTTTAATTCTGTGTCACATAAAAGATTTATGGCAAAACTCTCTGCAATGGGTGTAAGAGATGATCTTTATAACTGGTTGAAGTCCTTCATTGTCAATCAAAAAGAAGTAGTCTCGGTTCTAAGACAGCATTCTTCACCCTATGAGATGATATCTGGTGTACCACAAGGATATGTTCTTGGTCCCTTTTTGTTTGTTGCATATATTAATGACATAGATGTCAACCTGAAGAATGCCATAGTTCTGAAATATGCAGATGACATCAAGCTGTACCTGGAGATAAAAATGACAGATCCTGTACACTATAGATCTTTCCTTCAACCAGACCTGGACACAATGCAATAATGGATTATGGACTGGCAACTCAAGCTTGCTGTAGACAAGTGTACCACCATGCTTTTTGGGAGGAAAAACCCAACTTTCACATACTCCCTCCACAAAACCAATCTCAAGAAGTCTTCTTGTAAACATGACCTGGGCATTATTGTTAACAGTGATTTGAGTTGGACAAAGCACATCTCTAAAATTGTCAAGAAGGCTAAGGATGTCTTAGCATCACTCAGTACCTTTGTCAGCTGCTCTCCAGCTATCTATTTATAGCTGTGGTGCACCTACACTTAGAATTTGCATCACCAGTTTGAAACCCCAATCTTGCTCAGAATATTGACCTCTTGGAAATTGTTCGGAGACGTGCAACCAAACGAAAACCCTCCATCAGGTATCTACGATAATCTGAACGCTTTGCTTCCCTGAGCATGGATACATTAGAGCTATGACATCTGGAGACTGACTTGGTAGACACCCACAAGATTATTAATCATCTTTCCAACAACAACCCTGGGCACCTTTTTGAATTTCATGTGTCTAAAACCCATGGATATGCTTACAAAATCAGAAAACAATACAGCTCCCATGATTTTCGGAAACATTTTTTCAAGCTCAGAGTTGCTGAAGCATGGAACAAACTACCTGCATCAGTTGTTAGATGTCGGGACACTGCATTCTTCGAAATTGCCACATTTCCCAAAATTCGCCAACACTACACCTGATGTCCCCCCTCCATACACATATACGTATGTGTGTCTGTGTGTATATCATACACTTTTGACTTTCTTGATGTTTGCACATTATTCTATATACTATACATGCACCTTTGATGAATTGTAGTGCACCTGAGCACTGTACACAATAATTTTCATTATTATTATTAAAATGATAGAGAGAGAGATTGAAAGAGAGAGAGAGATAGGTAGATATAAATGATCACTCACTATCCTTTGGTTGGGATTTGAAACCACTACTGGAGAATAAATCTGCTCTATCATCCTCTTCTTCCTCATCATCATCAAATAGGCCCTTTTCAGAGGTGGCTGACACAATACTAGATCTATGATCCTTTGGTTTCTGGGAACTCATATTGCTCGGTGAAAACAGATCTGTCATAAACAAATAAAGGTAATATATAGAAATGTATAGATTGTGAATACATATATACATGCATGCACACACACACACACATCATCGTCATTTATTTATTTATAATAGATTAAAGTTTAAGCAAAGAATCGCTGCTTTCACCCTTAACGGGATCTTCAGAAGATTCCGATAAGGGTGAAAGCAGTGATTCTTTGCTTAAACTTTAATCTGTTCTTATCATAAATATTTGCTCTACAGATTTATATATATATCATATATATATCGAGCCCTCTTCGGATTTTAGTCTTCACATTTATTATTACTATTATTATTACTATATCATCATCATCATTTCACGTCCGATTTTCCGTGTGTGTGTGTATATATGCACATGTACATGCATTATATACGAATGCTTTAATAATAAATCATGTTTTAATATTCATTTTATATATATATGCTAGCATAGTACCCATCAAAAGCGACAGGGTTTATAGTAAAAAACAAAACAAAGATTACCAGGTAACTTACTTTTTCATTACCTTCATCTTACAGTCCATTTTGCATTGTTTAGCCATATATCACTTTCCACATTATATATCATACAATGCTTCAACCAAACCACAACATTTTATCAAAAAAGCTCTCGTTTTATAATGTAAAAATGCTTGAATTCTCAATTTTCCTTGACCTTCTCCCTCTTGTCATTCTGGCTATTGCCATGTTTTTCATTCATTTAAATCAATTACAATAATTTCCTTTATATTTTCTTTAATCATAAATACACATATCCATAAAATTACAATGACTTCATTCTCCCTATGTATATACTCGAGTATAAGCCAATCCAAATATAAGCCAAACCTCTGCCTTCCCCTCTTATTTTATGTCTGAGAAATAAGGGAAAATCCAAACCCTGTTTATAAACCGAGACAACTAATCAAGACATTGCCTAGATGGTATATATAAGCCAACCTCCCATTTTTCCATTGATTTTTTGGTCACATATTCATCGGTTTATATTTGAGTATATACGGTAGGCATCTATCTATTTGTCTGTCGGTTTGTCTATCTATCTTCAAACTGTTATTGGGACTTGTACATTGTGGTTGTTATGGTTGTTCTTGCCTGAAGATAGGTACAATTGCAAATAATCATAAATAGATAGCTATAGATTGACAGTTAGGCAGACAGGCAGATAGATAGATAGCTATACAGATATGTAGGTAGATGGATAGATATAGATAGGCAAGTAGGTAGATAGATAGATAGATAGATATACAGATATGTAGGTAGATGGATAAATATGGATAGATAGGTAGATAGAGAGAAGTAGGTAGATAGATAGATAGATTGAGAGGTCAGTTGATAGATAGATAGATAGGTAGATAGCAAGATTGATAGATAAATAGATAGGTAACTATAGACAGTTGTGTGACTGCTAACCATCTGATCAATACTATTGTGCAAAGGAGCAAGATATCAAATTGCTATTTTGTAAACAAATCTAGTACAAAGTGGTTGCCATGTGGTACATGTTTTACTATATATATATATAGAGAGAGAGATTTATATATATATATATATGCATGCACACACAAACACACATATAGAGAGAGAATCAGAGGGAGAGAGAGAATATACAAACAAGTTCACCCTTATCAGTGACACATGTGCCATAAGAGCTGCATATCTCAAGGAGGTCTAAAGAGATATTCCAAAGTTCATCAAGATACAGAGGCAGTTCAAACTACACCAAAACTAGTATGCAATTTATGTGGACAGCTTTTTAAAAGTATGTCTGGTCTAAAAATCCACATAATTTCTCATGCCAGAACTGAGCACTATGTACACTAGAGTGGTCAAGCTTTGTATTGAGCAGACAACCAGTGTATATCACCATCATCATCATCCAGTTTTTGATTATGCAGGACACAATTAATCCCTAAGTAAGGGTGGGTCCTGTCTGACAGCACTCCTTAGCATCCCACTTCATGTGTTTCTGTCTGCCAATCTCATTTGAGCTAAGCCAAACCTAGCTTAATCCTGATGGATATCCTCCATCCAAATCCTCATTGGTCTTCCCGGCCCTCTACTGCCTCCTGGATCAACATTCATCACTTTACTGATTCAGCCCTCACTGTGCTCAATATGGCTGTATGCATGCATACACACATACTGCATTTCCCAGCGTCGAAGACGCTACTTTTCCCCTAAAATAAATCTCAAAAATCTACCATGCGTCCTGAAGGCCGAAGGTTGTTTGTTTTTTTTCAAATTTTTGGTTGTCAAAATTAGGGTGCGTCCTCAAGGACGAATCATCTTTGGCACCAGGAAATAAGGTATATACTTACATACATATATATATATGCAAATATACGTATGTACATACATTATATATACAGGGTGGCCCAAAAGTCACACAGGGGTTTTAGTTTTTATTAACTTCCCACATTGCACAGATTGATGTATGAAATTTTGATACAACTTAAAGGACATAATGGAAATTATTTTGTACTTGTCAATCCTTATCACACCTCTACATTACTTATGAAAAATTACATCTTTCAATTATAAACAGTTGCAACCCCTGTGTGACATTTGGACCACCCTGTATAAAACAAATAGTATAAGATTAAAAACAAAAATGCAGATGTCCCCCTATTTTGTTATATTCCTTTAGATTAAGACTACTTACTAACAATTTCGTCATCACTGAATGGTGCTTTTGATGGTTTTTTAGACTTTTCTATCGATGCTTTCCGTGGAATATCATCAAAAAGCCCACCCTATATGAAACGAAATAGAAACAGTAATATTATACATAGTTATAGAAAATATAAGGTGTTAGTCATAAGGATTAACCCTTTTGATAGCAACCCACTCCAAACTGGTTCTGGTTCTATAAAACAAAACAACCCATCTTAAGCATTTAGCATTTACATTACTTTATATTTACTATTATATTTTCACAGTTAAGGCTTTATCTTACATAATTATCTCACATATCAAATCTACGAGATTTTGATGTTATTTATTTTCAGAACAATACATTAACGTCAGTATGAGTGGCCAGTTATGACCAGTTTGAACAGAAAGAAGAGAGAGAATTCTGGCCAGATATGACCGGTTTAAAGGCTTCCTATTTAAATGTAAATCTTTCAGTATAATTTGATATAAGAACTGTTTGTTAATTTATATGTTGCTTTTTTTGCTTTTTTTTTAAATTTTATTTCATACTTTTAGCAATCGTTTTTGGTTAGTCAAAGCTGGAACATGTTTGATTTTAGGTCTGCTTATGTACCGTATTTTCCAGCGTTGAAGAAGCTACTTTTTTTCTAAAATAAGTCTCAAAAATCTACCATGCTTAGTAGAGGCCGAAGGTTGTTTATTATTTTTTTTCAAATTTTTTGGTTGTCAAATTTTTGGTTGTGGAAAAATAGTAGTTAAAAGGGTATGTGAGCATAAATATCAGTAACCTACACTATAAGTTATGTTACAAATACTATCTCAATGAAATAACATCATCACCATCATCATTGTTGTTTAAAATCCATTTTCCACAATTGCATCAGTTAGACACATTGTCATGTTATGAGACAGGTCAGGTCCAGAGACCACGTCTTGCTTATACTGATCTGTATTTTGGATTGGTTTCTACAGCTGGATGCCCTTTCTAATACCAACCACATTTACAGTGTGTGCTGGGTACTTTTTTGTTGTGACACTTACACAACCACTTGACAGTGTGTACTGGACCCTTTTTGTCATGTCACCTACATGTATTTTGGCTTGGTTTCTACAGCTGGATGCCCTTCCTAACACCAACCATATTACAGGGTGAACTGGCGCTTTTTGTCATGTCACCAACACGATCACCTTACTGTGTGGGCTGGGTACTTTTTATTGTAACTCCTACACAACCACTTTACAGTGTGGGATGGGTGCTTTTTGTCGTGACACCTACACAACCACTTTACAGTGTGAACTGGACACTTTTTGCTGTGTCACCAGCATGACGACATTACAGTGTGGACTGTGTGCTTTTGTTTTTATGGTGCCAGATCAGCATACAGTGTGGACTTCATAATAAAATTCTTTTCGTAAATCCACAAAAATCTTCATGAATTAAATCAAATATTGGTTGCTTTCTAACAGGCTTGCAGTCGAGCCTCTAGCAGTGGAGACTTCTGGTATCCTTGGCCCTAGGGCTACCTCCCTACTCACCACCATAGGCACAGAGCTGACTAGCCTCAGGTGTGAGCCTCACGAGCTGGAATGGCTCTTCCTGAGCATCTCCCTCACCATCTTCCGGGGTAAAGCCTTCTCTATTCTGTCCGCCAGTGCCATGGGGAGGCCAGCGCATGAGACCCCATTTGCTCATAATAGGGAGAGATGTGGAGGGCGGGAGAGACGGAGGCGATGACAATGGGAGTTTGGTTCCTGTGTCTAGACCTGGGGTACATGTGTGTGTATGCTATTTGTGAAAACTAATTACCGTTTATAATGTACGGTATCATTCATATTGACTAGGGGATTAAATCAAATACAGTGTATAGCATCCTAACTGCTACCAACACTACACTACCCCACTACCCCTGTTTTCATTATACAATAGATCACATATACACAAATAACTTTACCAATGAAATGAGAGAGGGGGGTTGGAAAGAGAGAGGGGGTGGAGAGAGAGAAAGGGATCCGTGTTCTAGTCACCACCTAAGAATAGCCATCTCTCTTCCTTCTTACCTCTTCTTCATCAGAAAAGAGTCCTTTTTTAGTTGGAAATACACCAAAGGCTGGATTATCTTCCTCTTCTGGAAAACTACCAAAACTGTCCGCAGCTACAAGAAAAAATGAATAAATAAACAAATAAAAAACATTCACCTCGTTCCAATCTATCTCAGTACACACAGAGAGAAAGAACATTTAACCCTTGTAGTACCAAACTGCCAGAAACTGCCTTCAATTTATGATTTAAAGTTGTTCATTTTTAAATGTTTATCCTTATGTTAAAACTTTCCATTTTATTTTAGAAATTTTTGTTAAGTATTGTTTTAAATATCAGCTTACTAATCTTCTTCGCCCACTTATTTCTGAGGGGGTCGTGGGGGCAGAGTACTCAAACGCTCCCTCCAGTGGGTCCTGTCAGAAGCAACCATCTCCAACTGGTCAGGCTGGATCCCCAAGCTCATGGATGTTATCCAACCATCTTGCTCGGGGTCTACTCCTGGATCTCTTGCCAGTTGGTTTTGCCCGTAAAATGTTACTAATGAAAAACTTATTTATTTTATTAAATTCATCTAAACTTTTGGTTATTTTAAAAATTAATTGAAACACATCAACAGCTATGTTTCATTTGAAATATGGTAATGAAATAGTTAATGTGATGTTGTCATAGTACTAATTTGTACTTTTCAAGA
The DNA here is from genome assembly GCA_964016885.1 of Eledone cirrhosa. Taxonomy (NCBI): domain Eukaryota; kingdom Metazoa; phylum Mollusca; class Cephalopoda; order Octopoda; family Eledonidae; genus Eledone; species Eledone cirrhosa. The sequence goes on along the minus strand of OZ024760.1, from coordinate 4,784,174 downwards.
ATGTCTGGCTGGTTGATGTCAGAATTGGATTTAGACCTTGGGAGGGCCCCAGGGTACTTCAGGTTTGGGGAGGCCCCCATACACAAAAAAATTAGAATAGACAGCAAACCCCCCCAATTTTACATATCAAAGTTAGCTTGGTGCAAGTAATTGGAATTGAAAAGTTATACATACAGATATTAAATTCAAAAATTCTAACCATCCTAAAATTAAAAAGCCCGGGTGAGGGCATGAATAGATTGTACCGGCTTTTTGAAAATTATCGGTCTTTTATTATATATCTCACAATGATTTGTATTAACTACACTACTATAGATATAGATAGAAGTTTAGATGTTAAAGTCCTTTATTGATTAGGCTGTGATACACATTTCGAGGACAACATTGACTACGCAATTCGGCATAGAATCCACTGCCATGCTCTCTTCAGACAGCGTCTACATATATATATATATATATATATATATACACACACACACAACTACATACACTATATATAATGTTAAAAGTCTGATATATCTTGACACCAGTGTCGTTGCAACTTATTTTTTTCCCTCTAGGTGGACTGAAACAATGTGAAATAAAGTGTTTGGCTCAAAGACACAAAGTGCCATCTGATCTAGGAATCCAACTCATGACCCTACTAACATGAGCCCAACACACTAACCACTTGACCACGTGCCTTTACAGAAACAACAATAATAACAACAATGCTATCATACTTGGTGTAGTTTCTTTAGCAGTGTCCTTCTGAGATTTTGTTTTCTTCTGCTTCTTTTGTACATTACTTGCAGTTGAATCTATAAGATAAACAAGACAAAAGGTATGTTTATACATATACATATACACACACATACATGTGTGTGTGTGTGTGTATATATATATATATATATATATATACAGGTAAAATTCTGTTATAATGAATACCATTATAACGAATTTTTCAGTATAACAAAATTCTTTCAATCCCCAAGGTAATAACAAACAAATGCACAATTTGTTTCTGTCAAGTTTGTTATAAAGAAATTTTCATTACAACAAATCTTTTTTTATACTCCGTGAATTTCGTTACAACGAAATTTCACTATATATATATATATATATATATATATATATATATATATACCAAGTAAAATAACGGAGTAAAGGACTCACATATAATACTGTAATTAAATGAGCTCAAAGGAAAAAGCTTTCCTGGGCTCATCAAAATACAATATAGGGAGGAAAAACACAGGAGAGTGTGTTTTCATTTAAGGATTTATAACCACCAGCGTGAAGAGAATATAAGCTAAGAGAAGTGTAGGAAATACATTATAATTAAAAGGATAAATTAAAATGAAAAACCAACCTCATAATTAAATCACAGATGTACAGACTCACTAGGATATTGTTACACCATAAGTAAGTTAGTGGGTTCCAATTTGGCTTAGTGGACCATCAGCGTGTGCTTAAGCCGATATTGTCCGCACTACTAGAGAGACCTAAAGTAACTGACCTGTAGCACGTGTAAACAGAAGGAAAATACATGCGTGAGGCAGTGATTCATCATTCATCATCATTTCATTTTACGTCCACTTTTTCCTGCTTGCAAAGGTGGGATGAGTACTGATTCTGGCTTGATTTCTACAGCTGGATGCCCTTCCTAACACCAACCTCATTTACAGTGAGTGCTGGGTGCTTTTTTGACGTGGCACCTCCACGACCACTTTGCAGTGGAATGATAGGGAACCCAGTCCCTATCATCTCATTTCTACAGCTGAGTAAACTGGAGCAATGTGAAATAAAGTGTCTTGCTCAAGGAAACAACACATCACCCGGTCTGAGAATTGAACTCACAACCTTTCGATTGCAAGGCCAATGCTCTAACCACTAAGCCATGTGCCTCCATAATTGGTGATATGAATAGAACAAGCCGCTAGAAATGGCAGCCTATACCAGTCAATTTATTTCCTACACCGCTCTTAGCTTATATTCTCTTCACGCTGGTGCTTATAAATCCTGTAAATGAAAACACACTTTCCTGTGTTTTTCCTCTCTATATTGTGTATATATATATATATATATATATAATATAGAAATGGCTTCTACAGGACTAGAACTGTTTCCTGTAGAAGCCATTTCTATATTAAATATTTATACTCTGCTATGTATTAAACCCGGGATAAACACATATATATATATATATATATATATATATATATATATATATATGTGTGTGCAGGATTTGAACTCAAAATGTTAAGTGCTGGAACAAATACCACATAAGATGGAAAGCAGAATAGTAAAATGGCTAACCTTTTCTTTCTGGAATGCCTAGTCTGGCAGCTAGTTCAGCCTGGAGACTATTTTTATTAAATGGCTTCTAGAATAAAGAGAAAAAAAAAACTCCAAACTTAGGTTTTATCTATTTTTATACATCATACTTATTATCCAAACTTAGGTTTTATCTATTTTTTATACATCATACTTATTATCCTTCATACCTTTTTAAATCCTACCCCAATCCCCCATAGATTAAAAGGGGGCCACTACAGTCATGTCAATGGCTAACTACCTCCCTAGTGCTAAAAAGTCTAAAGTCTGTCTTGAACCTAGAAGCTCATCACGCCAGTGCTTATCCTGGTTTCTGTGGTGTTAAGTAACTGAGAGTACAAGACCCTCACTGAGCAGGACGCCAGTCCATTGCAGGGTTAAACCCCCAGTTTTTGCTGGTACTCATTTTTAGCTGAGTATACTGGAGCAATGTGAAATGAAGTGTTTTGCTCAAGAACACACAACCCAGTCCAGGAATCAAACCCACAACATTATGACGAATGACTGACTGGCACTTGATCTGATTCACGGAACAGCCTGCTTGTCAAATTAACATGCAAGTGGCTGAGCATTCTACAGACACAAGTACCCTTAACATAGTTCTTAGAGAGATTTAGTATGACACACAGCGTGACAAGGCTGGCCCTTCGAATTACAAGTATAACTCAGTTTTGCCAGCTGAGTGAACTGGAGCAACGTGAAATAAAGTGTCTCGCTCAAGGAAACAACACACCGCCGGGAATCCAACCCACAACCTTACGATTGTGAGCTGAATACCCTAACCCGAAAGTCATGCGCCTTCACTATATATTATGATCCTAAGTCCAACACCCTTACCACTAAGCCACACACCTCCTCCCTAGTGCTGCTGCTATGATAAAACACACCCAGTACTCACTGTAAAGATTTTGGAGTTAGGAAGGGCTTCTAATCGTAGAAACCATGTCAAAAAGGCTTGAGAGGGAGGACACCCATCAGTCTGAAAGCACTGAAGACAAAAGAAGCTAAGCCTAGCCATACTCCTTATCTCTACCCTGTTTGATAATGGAAAGAAATCAATTACCTCTGGTGTACTGCCTTTGTCTTCATTTTCCTCCTCTTCCTTCTCTTCTTCTTCATCAGTAAATGGGTCATCAACTTTAGGTTTCTCCTTCTTACCAAAGCCAGAGTTATCATCAGAACTACTTTGGGAATCCTTTGTTCCAAACAGATCACCATCACTATCTTCAGAATCATATGTAGACTGGACAAAGTATGGAATTAATTAATTAATTAATAGATAAGTCATTATATACTGATTGGTTTTCCAATTAATTAATAAATATATCATTATATAGAGATGGCCCTTTATCATTTAACATCCATCTTCCACTCTAGCATTAATAGATAATTCTAATTAAAAGATATATCATTATATAGAGATAGCTCTTCTAATTAATAAACAGAACATTACATATAGTTTTGTCTTCCAATTAATTAATTAACAGGTGGTTATATACAGATTGGTCTTCCAATTAATTAATAAACAGGTCCTCATATACAGATTGGTCATTCAATTAATTAATAAACCAGTCATTATATACAGATTGGTCTTCCAATTAATTAATAAACCAGTCACTATATACAGATTGGTCGTTCAATTAATTAATAAACCAGTCACTATATACAGATTGGTCTTTCAATTAATAAACAGGTGATTATACACAGATTGGTCTTCTAATTAATAAACAGGTCATGACCGAAGGGGGCATCTTTACCTATGAAAGAGAACAACATACCTCTGTTGCTATGGTACTCTTCCTCTTGATAGAAGGGGGTGCAGAATCATCATAATCCTCTTCATCAGTATACTGACAAATAGACAAACAGAGATTACAGTTGGGGCCTTGCATGTGTGTGTACAGGGTGTGCTGTGTATGTGTGTGAGAGAGGGGATAGGTTAGTGTTTGTGTGTGTGTGTGTGAGGGGGTGGGTTAGTGTGTATGGAGTGAGCTATGTGTGTGTATATGGAGTGAAGCAGTGTGTGTGGAGCGGTCTAGTGTAGTGGCATGTATGAATGTATGTAAAAAAACACATGGTGATGCATAAAGCTTGTGTCCCACAGGGTGACCACACCGGTCCTGTGGAAAGTATAACTCTCTTCTGCCACAAAGTGTGTAGAACTAGTTCCGAACAAATGGTGGTGCATAAAGATTGTGTCCCACAGAGTGACACCACCGGTCCTGTGGAAAGCACAACTCTTTTCTCTCACCTGCATCGTAAACCATGCAGCTGGTCTATAAACCATCTACAGCTGGTCTATAAAGTCATCTACGAAGTCATGGATGTGGATAGGATGACAATGAAGAATCAATAAGAGACGGCAGTCTGTGAAGACGCCGCAATCATCATCCTCATGTATGTATGTATAGAAAGGAGATTGTTCTAAACTGCCTGCTGTTGAACATCATCTGGTTTGCGAGCACTGTGGTCGAGTCTGCCTGAGTAAAGCTGGTTTCACTAGACACGAGCAAAGTCATATCAGTAGACCTCATGTAGATTATGATCTGAAAAGGTGTAAGGAGCGTGCTAGCATGGGAGGTCTCAAAAGACACATGAGAACACACAGCCAGAACAAAGCAATGGAAAGTCCTGGAGGAGCCTACAGTTGCCATATATGTGTCAGAGGGTGCAAGTCTTTGGCTGGTTTAAAGAGTCACATTCATGCCACACATTTTTGAACATTTTATCATAATGCTCGAACACGAGTTGGCAACCATTATGTATGTATGTACGTATGTACGTATGTATGTGCGTGTGTATGTACGTATGTATGTGCGTGTGTATGTGTATACAGAATGTTTATTTACTTCACCACTAGCTTACCTCAGATTCATTCTGGTCCAGTTTCCCTTTTTCAGGTTCAGAGTCATCACTCAGACTACCATGGTCAGTTTCACCATCGTCTTCTTCTGGGAGGGAGAAATATATATAGAGAGAGAGTGAATGAGAGAGTGTGGGAGAAAGGGCATTACAATGAGGGAGAAAGAGTAATAGAATGAAAGAGAGAGGGAATGTGGGGGGCGGGAGGAGACATTAGAATGACAGAGAGAAAGAAAGAGCAAGAAAATTAAAGAGAGAAGACAAGAAAATGAGAGAGAGAGAGAGTGATAGTTAATTCAAATGTTTATAGTATCTTTAAAGTCTTTAGATTACTGTAGATTTTCACAATTATCTAGTTGTGCACTAGTATAGATAGATTGTTGAGAACATGTGCAGTAAATTAACAGTCCATGACAGCATCGAGGGTACTTTTGAATTTTTCCCACTGACCAATCATTGCTCAGGCCCTAAACAACCCAGATATTGATGGAGCTTGCTGCAAAGTTCATATCCTGACTAATTTTTCACCTTCAGTTTTAGGTGTATCATGCAACATCTGAGGCTGTGTTAAATTTTTTTAACAAGTTTCATTAGCACCATCAATGCAGTCGTGGACTGTTAACTAAATTAAAGACTTTAATTTTTAATGTGATACAATCATAGTGGCCATTTTGTACTATTCAGGAATGTCTTGCTAATATGGTTTCGTGTGGTACAGGATGTTAACTCTCAGCACCCTTTAACCCTTTAGCATTTAAACTGGCCGTATCCGGCTAGAATTCTCTCATCTCTTTCTGTTCAAACTGGCTATAACCAGCTACACATACAGATATTAAGGTATTGTTCTCAAAATAAATAATATCAGAATCTCATAGATTCAATATTATGTGAGATAATTATGTAAGATAAAGCATTTAGCACAAAAATACAATAGTATGTATAGAGTAATGTAAATGCTAAAGGGTTAATGATTCAACAGAAACTATTTAAAAATAGGTTCATCAATTCAAATGTATTTTTACTATTTACATTGTGAAAATTTGCAATATTAAAGTAAGGGCACATGGGTTAGTGGTTAGAGAGTTGGATTTACAATATTGAGGTTGTGAGTTCAATTCCTAAGTTGAGTGATGCACTGTATTCTTGAACAAGATGCTTTATTTCATGTTGCTCCTTCTGCCAAGAGTTGCAATCAGTAAATAGTATCAACAATTGGAAAGACCGATGGAAACGTTGTTTCCTTGGTCCAATCTGATGAGCTGCACCTCATTCATTAAGTGAATGAGATCTAGAATCTTGTCAATTCGGATTCCTATCCTCCTCCTCCTCCCAAAGTAAACATTTTAAAGAGTTTTAACCTGTTGACTGCCGCATACATTTGACACAGTTACAGTTGCCAGGATTTTTCCCAATAAAATGACTTTTTTTAAACAAACATTTATTAACAACACATATCTGGATGATTGACAAACGTCACATCAATAAACTAGTAACCCCATCTAGCTTTGAAGTTATGAACTTTTGGAAATGAGTTCAAAACTTCGAAGTTATGAACTGTTGGAAATGAGTTCATAACTTTGAAGTTATGAGCTGTTGGAAAGGAGTTCATAACTTTGAAGTTATGAACTGTTGGAAAGGAGTTCATAACTTTGAAGTTATGAGCTGTTGGAAAGACGTTCACACATGTTAGGACAAATTATCTCGTCCGTGGCACTGGAATACATACATGTTAGGACAAGTTATCTCGTCTACGGCACTGAAGAGGTTAATGTGATGCGATCATGGTACTGCTTTGTACTTTTCAAGAATGTTTTGTTAATGTGCTTTCATGCAGTAGAGGACATGTTATAAAGGGTTAAATGATGATAAAATATTTGATAATTAATTACCTGAGAAAATCTCTATAAGTCCAACATTGTCATCTCGCATGAAATCGGTGGTACCAATTAGGAAAGGCAGGGGTCGATGTATGTAGGGATCCTGTTAGAGTAAAGAATCATAAAGTTCAAGTTCTGAAGGTCAACATAGACATTATTGATGTAATGTGGAATGAGAGAGGTCACAGATAAACAAACAGTAGTAAAATAGCAGATTTTTAAACAAATATTTATCATCTAGTCCAATTTGAGGCAATACTTCATGGCTGGATACTCAATCTGGTACCAAGACTTTTAGTCGCCTCTTATGTATGTGTATGTAAACATGCAAGCATGCATGTACAAATGCATGGATACATGTATGTATGTTTACATGTATGTATGTTTAAATGTATGTACACATATGCATGTAAGGTGATCATACTGATGACAACAAAAAGTGTCCAGTTCACCTTGTAAGTTGGTTGTGATGATGACACAACAAAAAGCACCCAGTCCACTCTGTAAGTTGGTTGTGATGATGACACAACAAAAAGCACCCAGTCCACTCTGTAAGGTGGTCGTGCTGTTGATACGACAAAAGGCACCCAGTCCACTCTGTAAGTTGGTTGTGATGATGACACAACAAAAAGCACCCAGTCCACTCTGTAAGGTGGTCGTGCTGTTGACACGACAAAAGCACCCAGTCCACTCTGTAAGTTGGTTGTGATGATGACAACAAAAAGCACCCAGTCCACTCTGTAAGGTGGTCGTGCTGTTGATACGACAAAAGGCACCCAGTCCACTCTGTAAGTTGGTTGTGATGATGACACAACAAAAAGCACCCAGTCCACTCTGTAAGGTGGTCATGCTGTTGACACGACAAAAGGCACCCAGTCCACTCTGTAAGGTGGTCATGCTGTTGACATGACAAAAAGCATGCAGTCCACTCTGTAAGGTGGTCGTGCTATTGACACGACAAAAGGCACCCAGTCCACTCTGTAAGGTGGTCATGCTGTTGACATGACAAAAAGCATGCAGTCCACTCTGTAAGGTGGTCGTGCTATTGACACGACAAAAGCACCCAGTCCACTCTGTAAGGTGGTCGTGCTGTTGACACGACAAAAAGCATGCAGTCCACTCTGTAAGGTGGTCGTGCTATTGACACGACAAAAGCACCCAGTCCACTCTGTAAGGTGGTCGTGCTGTTGACACGACAAAAAGCATGCAGTCCACTCTGTAAGGTGGTCGTGCTGTTGACACGACAAAAGGCACCCAGTCCACTCTGTAAGGTGGTCGTGCTGTTGACACGACAAAAGGCACCCAGTCCACTCTGTAAGGTGGTCATGCTGTTGACACGACAAAAAGCACCCAATCCACTCTGTAAGGTGGTCATGCTGTTGACATGACAAAAAGCACCCAGTCCACCTTGTTAGATGGTCATCTTAGTGCGAAAATAAAAATCACCCAGTCCACACTGAACATAGTAACATGGTTGGTGTTAGGAAAGGCATCCAGACATAGTAACCTAGCCAAAATACAGATCCTTATGAGAACGTTGGCCTCCAGACCCCCTGACTTGTCTCATAACGTGATAACATCGTCTAACCCATGCAAGTGTGGAAAAATGGACGTTAAATGATAATGATGATAACGATAATGTATCATCATCATCATCATCATTTCGTTTTAAGTCCGCTTTTTCCCTGCTTGCAAGGGTGGGACGGGAACTGATTCTGGCTTGATTTCTACAGCTGGATGCCCTTCCTAACACCAACCTCATTTTACAGTGAGTGCTGGGTGCTTTTTTGCCATGGCACCTCCACGACCACTTTGCAGTGGAATGATATGGACCCCAGTCCCTATCATCTCATTTCTACAGCTGAGTAAACTGGAGCAATGTGAAATAAAGTGTCTTGCTCAAGGAAACAACACATCACCCGGTCTGAGAATTGAACTCACAACCTTTCGATTGCCAGGCCAATGCTCTAACCACTAAGCCATGTGCCTCTATGTGTGTGTATATATATATCATCATCATCATCATCGTTTAACGTCCATCTTCCACACTAGCATGGGTTTGGACGGGAATTTTCCCACTTGAGGCAAGATTGGTTGTCTTGATCGTATAGGACTATCTGGCAGGTTTTCTACGGCTGGAACCAACCACATTTACAGTGTGGACTGGGAGGTTTTTATCGTGTTACCTACACGGCCACATTACAGCGTGGACTGTTTCTTTTGTCGTGACACCTACACGCCCTCATTTGTTTCGGCCTGGATGTTGTGGTACCAACATAACTTTACATTGGAAGGGGTGGTGTGGATGGGGTGGGGGTAGTGGGGCCGGGGTGTATTTTTGTTAGAGGTGCCTATATCATCATCATCATCATTTTACGTCCGCTTTTCCCTGCTTGCAAGGGTGGGACGGGTCTTATTCAGCACAACATCTCTCCACCCGTCACGGTCTTCATCATCTCCACCGTGAGCTTCAATGATCTGAGGTCTGTTCTCACCACCTCTGCCCATGTTTTTCGTGGTCTACCTCTACCACGTCTTCCTTCAACTGGCATTTCCTGGCACTTCTTCACCCATCGGTCATCCTCCATGCACATCACATGTCCATACCACCTCAGTCTCCTCTCCCGTACACTACATTCTATCCCTCTCAGACAATGTTTCTCTCTCAACACATTTATGCTGGGTCGTTCACGCACATTTACACTGCACATCCAACGGAGCATGCTTGCCTCATTTCTCTCCAGCCGTCGCATATCCTCTGCAGTTGCTGCCCATGTCTCACTACTATGCAGCATCGCGCTCCTCACACAGGCATCATACAACCAGCCTTTCGTACGCAGGGAGAAACCCTTCTTCGTCAACAGAGGAAGCAGCTCCCTAAACTTCTTCCAACCCGTCCTTATTCTAGATACTATGGCCTCGGAACACCCTCCTCCCATGCTAATCTGATCTCCTAGGTACCGGAAGCTATCCACCACTTCTATAGCGCCCTCCTGCATTTGAAAAATGTGTCTATCAATGTGACTTCTACTGTCTAATTTCCCTGTACATCTACTGCATACATATTTCTCCCTACCTGTTAGTTTGCCTGCTATCCCGCTACATCTCTTGTGTACCCAGGATCTGCATTGTGTGTTTTATAGAATTTATGCCAGTTCTTTTCTGCATATCGAACATGGCCATTTCCCTGATGGAATCAGAGTTTTGTCCTCTTTTCTACTCATCAACACTTTTGTCTTAGCTAGGTTCACTCTCAGTCCTCTTGCTTCCAACTGCAGTTTCCATAGCCAGAATTTATTCTCTAGCTCCTCTACTGATTCTGCTATAAGAACCAGATCGTCAGCATAGAGAAATTCCCATGGACAACCAGTCTTAAACTCCTCTGTTATGGCTTGGAGGACTATAATGAACAAGAGTGGGCTGAGGACCGAACCTTGATGTACTCCTACTTGTATCTGGAATTCCTCACTAAACTCCATTCCTACCCTGACTTTACTGAGAGTACCTCTGTACAAAGTTTGCACTGTCCTCACAAGCCATTCCTCAACACCTAGCTTCCTTAGGGACCACCAGATGACAGATCGGGGTACCCTATCAAAGGCCTTCTCTAGGTCAACAAAGGCTAAGTATAGTGGCTTATTTTTCTCTAAGAACCTCTCTTGCAATTGTCTCACCAAGAAGAGGGCATCTGTTGTACTCTTCCCAGGCACAAAACCAAACTGCATCTCATCTAGTTTGACTCTTTCTCTAATTAGTTGTGCTAATATCCTTTCTGCCACTTTCATAACCTGATCTATCAGTTTCATACCTCTATAATTGCTCCTCTCCAGAGAATCCCCTTAACCTTTGTAGCAATTTATGAGAATACTGCTGCACCAGTCTTTGGGTGTGACACCACCAAATATAGCCTGATTGATGATGCGTGCAACCAGTTTAGTGCCTACGTCCCCTGATGCCTTCAGCATCTCAGCAACTATTCCCGATGCTCCAGCAGCCTTACCATTTTTCATTTCCCTAATCGCCTCTTGGACCCTATATTCGTCAATCTCAATAGCTGGTCCCTCTGTCGGATCTACTAAGGGTAATTTCTCTCTCTCCCATTCGTTCTCCACATTCATCAGTCTCTCATAATGACATTTCCAGGCCTCCTTTTTCTGATCATTCGTGACACTAAGTACACCGGCAACATCCCGGACACATTTATCTCCAACAACATCCTAATTTGCATTGACACACTGCCTTGCAATGTGGAACACCGCACGCCTCTGATCTTCCCGTCGCAGAACATTGGCAAACCTCCTACTCTCC
>OZ024760.1:4720311-4770311 GCA_964016885.1 Eledone cirrhosa | reverse complement strand
AAACTAACCTCAATGGAGTGTTTAGAAAAAACAAAAAAAGTGAGAAGACAAAACAATATGGCTGCTGTCTTGCCCAAATTACTTACTGGTTCATTAGTTTGGTCTGATTTTACTTCTTTTTCACTAAGATCATCGTCATAGACTCGCTGAAAAGAGAAAGCATATGATGATGACAGTGGCAATGGTGGTGGTGATGATGATGGTTGTGGTGGTGGTGGTGATGATAGTGTTAATGATGGTGAAGAAAGAGGAAGAGGAGAAAGAATATGGTGACTGTTCCCTTGTGACCATGGACAACCATCACTAACTGTTAATTTTTAACATCCTGTACCACATGAAACCATATTAGCAAGACATTCTTGAAAAGTACAAAACAACACTGTAACTGCATCACATTAAATAATTGAAGTCTTTAGTTTACTGTAGATTTTCAGGACTTCTAAATCGGCTAAGAAGAAATGACAGAGCTATGATCTGCTGGATGTACAGTGTCACCACTTAGGGTGATGTTAGCTCAACTGAGCTCCTGAAAAGACTGCTGATCGATGACTTTGAGGATGTGCTTCACACAAGACACATATGCTGGTACGGTCATGTTGAGTGCAGTAAGGGCTGAATCAGCAAAGTGATGAATGTTGATCCAGGAGGCAGTAGAGGCCGAGGAAGACCAAAAAGAACTTGGATGGAGGATGTCTGTCAGGATCAAGCTAGGCATTCCCTGGTCCAATTGAGACCGGCGGACAGATGCACATGGGAGTGGGGTGCTCAGGAGCACTGTAGGACAGGACCCGCCCCTACTTAGGGATTAATTGTGTCCTGCATAATCAAAAACTGGATGATGATGATCTAGGTATTGTTTCCTTGGTCTGATATGATGGTAAGCAAATGAGGTCTGGGATTTTGTTAATCAATTTGATCAATCAATCTAGTTGTGCATTAGGTTAGGCACTATAAACATGTATAAATATTTAGAGTGTACACCAGTTTAGAATTGATGCAGTGTATCCCTGGGAGTTGTAAGAAGTGACTAAAAGGGCTAATGTCAGAAAGAGCATCCGACTATAAAGCATTGCCTCAAAAAGTCCCATCCAACCTATGCCATCATAGAAAAGTCAATGTAAAAATAACGATGATGACGATGACAGTGATATGAATTGACATTTTCTGTTAAATTGATATAAATTAACATTTGCTATACTGGATGAAACAGTAAGGAAAAGGAAATTTCAGTATTTTGGTCATGTCATTAGAGCCCAAAATTTGACTGCCCATATCTTTGAGGAATGAATACAGGGGAAAAGGGCCAGGTGACGGTAGAATATGAGATGGACAGATGATATTAAGGAATGGACAGGAAGGAGTTTGGCAGAATATACAGCAATGGCAAGAGACAGGAAAAGATGGAGAGTGCTGGCTCTTAAGTCCATGACCCCGACCCTCGGATATGAGGATGAGATGAGAAGGAAGGATACAGGATGTTATGAGTTAAAAGAATCATGCTTTTCTCAGGAGGAGGTACAGGAGGAGGAGTTGAAAATGGAGGAGAAGGCACAGGAGGGTAATGTGCAGGAGGAGGGGGTGGAAAGGGAGAAGAAGGAGGTGATGCGATTGAGAAAGAGACTAAAAGGTTAAGGAATAGTTACATTTTCTACAAACTGTGTGTTGGCCAACATGATGAAATCATTGAAGACATTATTCACTTTGACTCCAGTACCCTGTAGTTAAAAGACAGAAGAAGGGTTACATTAGATGTGTGTGTACTAGTGCATGTGTAGGTGTACTAATGAGTGTGTGTGTGTGTGTGGGGGGGGGGGGGTAAATACCCCTATTGGAATAAACAAACAAACATACATGCCCTCGTGCACTGCAAGCAGTGCGTTGAGACAGTGCTTATCCCAGTTTCATGGTGGGAAGCAACTAGGAGTACAAAACTTCCCCCTGGACAGGGCACCAGTCCATTGCAGGATTAAACCCTTTTTCAGCTGAGTATACTGGAGCAACGAGAAATAAAGTGTTTTTGCTCAAGTATACAACACGAAACCCAGGAATCGAACCCACAACAGATACATTAACACTATAGTGTGTACACACAGCTACATTAACACAGTAATGTGTACACACATATATTAACACTATAGTGTGTACACAGATACACTAACACTATAGTGTGTACACACAGCTACATTAACACAGTAATGTGTACACAGATACATTAACACTATAGTGTGTACACAGATACATTAACACTATAGTGTGTACACATATACATTAACACTATAGTGTGTACACACAGCTACATTAACACAGTAATGTGTACACACATACATTAACACTATAGTGTGTACACAGATACATTAACACTATAGTATGTACACACAGCTACATTAACACAGTAATGTGTACACACATATATTAACACTATAGTGTGTACACAGATACATTAACACTATAGTGTGTACACACAGCTACATTAACACTATAGTGTGTACACACATACATTAACACTATAGTGTGTACACACAGCTACATTAACACAGTAATGTGTACACACAGATACATTAACACTATAGTGTGTACACACAGCTACATTAACACAGTAATGTGTACACACATATATTAACACTATAGTGTGTACACAGATACATTAACACTATAGTGTGTACACACAGCTACATTAACACAGTAATGTGTACACACATATATTAACACTATAGTGTGTACACAGATACATTAACACTATAGTGTGTACACACAGCTACATTAACACAGTAATGTGTACACACATACATTAACACTTTAGTGTGTACACAGATACATTAACACTAGTGTACACAGATACATTAACACTATAGTGTGTACACACAGCTACATTAACACAGTAATGTGTACACACATATATTAACACTATAGTGTGTACACAGATACATTAACACTATAGTGTGTACACACAGCTACATTAACACTATAGTGTGTACACAGATACATTAACACTATAGTGTGTACACACAGCTACATTAACACAGTAATGTGTACACACATATATTAACACTATAGTGTGTACACAGATACATTAACACTATAGTGTGTACACACAGCTACATTAACACTATAGTGTGTACACAGATACATTAACACTATAGTGTGTACACAGATACATTAATACTATAGTGTGTACACACAGCTACATTAACACTATAGTGTGTACACAGATACATTAACACTATAGTGTGTACACAGATACATTAACACTATAGTGTGTACACACAGCTACATTAACACAGTAATGTGTACACACAGCTACATTAACACAGTAATGTGTACACACATATATTAACACTATAGTGTGTACACAGATACATTAACACAGTAGTGTGTACACAAATATATTAACACAGTAGTGTGTACACACAGCTACAGTAACACAGTAGTGTGTACACAGATTCAGTAACACAGTAATGTGTACACACAGCTACAGTAACACAGTAATGTGTACCATACATATCTACGATAACACAGCAGTGTGTACACACAGGTAGTGTAAGTGAGTAGGTACAAAGACATCTCTAAATAACATACCTTGGTCTCGTTAACCAACTTATTTACTTGGTTCTCAATTTCATGAGTCCTTGATAAAATAGTCTGGGAAAAGTTCTGAAGATGAAGCAGTAGCTGTTGAGAGAAAGAGATGAGAGATGAGAGAGATGATGGTGAAGTTGATGATGATGATGGCGGTGGTAGTTTTGGTGGAGCTGATGGTGATGATGATGATGATAGTGGTCTTGCTGGAGTTGAAGGTGATGATGATGATAGTGGTGATGGTGATGGTGGTGGTTTTGGTGGAGTTGATGGTGATGATGATGGTCTTGGTGGAGTTGGTGATGATGATGATAGTGGTGATGGTGGTGGTTTTGGTGGAGTTGATGGTGATGATGATGGTGGTGGTCTTGGTGGAGTTGATGGTGATGATGATGATGATGGTCTTGGTGGAGTTGATGGTGGTGATAATGATGATAGTGGTCTTGGTGGAGTTGATGGTGATGATGATGATGGTGGAGTTGATGGTGGTGATGATGATGATGGAGTTGATAGTGGTGATGATGATGGTGGTCTTGGTGGAGTTGATGGTGATGATGATGATGATGATGATGGTGGTCTTGGTGGAGTTGATGGTGATGATGATGATGGTGGTCTTGGTGGAGTTGATGATGATGGAAACTTCTGAAGTTTCTTCACAGGTATAGTGTGTATATAAGAGAAAGAGAAATAGAAGAAGAATTAACCTCATTACATGACTGGTACGTCACTTGTCAATTACAGAAGAATAAAAAAGCAAAGCTGATCTTGGTGGGATTTGAACTCAGAATGCAGAGAGCTGGAATGAATTCTGTTAACTATTTTCATCCAGCACTTTACGGTCTGAGTTCAAATCCCGCCGAGATTAACTTTGCCCTTCATCCTTACGGAATCGATAAAATGAAGTACCAGTAATGCACTGGGGTAATTGCCAAAAGTAGAAACAATTATCTAATTACACACATCAGTAATAAGTATTAATTACACACACACATCAGTAATAAGTATTATCTAATTACACACACTTGGAATAAGTTAATTACACACACACACACATACACACATCAGTAATATGTATTATCTAATTACACACACATACATACCTACACAACATCAGCAACAAGTATTATCTGATAACAGGCACACACACACAGAGGTCAGTAATAAGAATTATCTGTTTTCACACACACACACACACACACACTTTCTCTCTCTGACACACACATACACACACTCTCCCTGACACTCTCTCTCTCTCTCACTGACACACACATACACACACTCTCCATGACACACTCTCTCTCTCTCTCACTGACACACACATACACACACTCTCCATGACACACTCTCTCTTTGACACACACACTCTCTCTCGCTCTCTGACACACATACATTGACTTGTCCAACCCAACCTAGAAAATTTACCAATTTTCCAACCTTCCTGCTTATTCCCCACCCCCCACTTATTCCAACCCCTCCACCCTATTTAGGGGGATTTGAGAATATACATTATACACATACACACACATTGTACAATATATACACACACACATTGTACATATACACACACACATTGTACAATATACAGACACACACTGTACATATATACACATACACACACACACGTTACACACAAATCGCCAAAACAAAAGATAAAACTTATGAAAAACAGAGCTGCTATAAAATGTTATCTTACACCAGCATCTCCAGCCAGTGACCACTTCCCAGCAGCAGCCTTGATCTCCTCAATAGTCCAGGGACGCTCCCACACCTTTGGACCAGCACTAGAATCATTGTTCTGCAAGAAAGACCAAAGGGAGAAACATGTGACTGAGTTTTGTTTATCATAGGGCAATAATAAACAGGCAAGGGTTAAGGACGGTGATGACTAGAAAGATGAAAAATTAAGTCAATCTTGGCCTGATTTGAGCTGAAAACATAAGGAGACTTAACTAAACACTGCAAAGTATATTGTACCAACACAGCCTTTCAATAATTAAATGAAATGAAACGAAAATTATTGTGTACAGTGCTCAGGTGCACTACAACTCATCAAAGGTGCATGTATACTACATAGAATAATGTACAAATGTCAGGAAAGTGCACAGTGTATGAGTCATGATATACACACAGATACATGCGTGCGTGTGTACGGAGGGGGAATATCAGGTGTAGTGTTAGCGAATTTCATTAGCATGGAAGTTTTGAAGGATGCAATGTCCATGTTAGACAAATGGAACCTTCTCTGATTTCCAGCTAGGTCAGGGACACACCATACAACTCTGTGATCTACAGAATGCATTTTATTGTGGCACCAACACTAGGCATGTTGTCATGTTCTTGGTATATATGAAGAGTTTTTCCAACCCTTTGTTTAGCAGGTTTATATTTATTCAAAATCGTGAGGTCTGCAGAGGATATGCAAAGACTGGAGAGAAATGAAGTGAACATGCTCCAATGGCTGTGCAATGTTAACGTGTGTGAATGACGATGCGTGGATGAAAGGCCAAATTGACCTCGGCAAGATTTGAACACAGAACAAAGCTTTTATCCGACCCTCTACCGATTCTGCTAACCCACCGTCTTAATAATGGTTTCTGATTTAGGCACAAAGCCAACAATTTGAGGGAGGAGAAAGTCGATTAAATCGACCCCAGTGCATTACTTTATTTTATTGACACCTTAGGGATGAAAGAGTGATAAACATTCTTATTGAAGTATCAACTACCAATTTATATCAGATATTAGGGCTTTATAACCAACGTTGAAGCGTCTACGCAGTCATTTGACCTGCTAGGAATATCATACAAGAAAGAGAGATAGTTATAGCACGAAAGACTTTCATTATAAATCTGTCTACTCAATTAGAGCTGATCTGGGGAGTAAACAACAATAATAACAACAGCATAACTGGAAAGTATGTTATCGATCTTGGTAGTGGGATAAATGGCAAGTCACAAAAACAACGAAGAAATATTACAATATGACTGATATATATAAATATAAATTGGGAGTAGGGAAACGGGAAGTCGTGAGGTGTATGCCTTTCCTCTATGGCATTCGACGAGGCACACACATCCAGCGGTTGTACATTACAACAAAATTTGTTTGTAAAAGCTGGTGCGAGGGGCAGAAAGAATAAAGGTCGTATTTCTCGCTTTATATTTACGCAACAACAGGTAGTCACAACCACGTAGCCACATACATATAAACACAAATACAAAAGCGCTCTCTCTCATATATATATATATATATATATATATATATATATATATATATATATATGTGTGTGTGTGTTTATATATATATATACAAGAGCAAAGTGGAGATTTTATATAAGAGATATGTTGCTTAATACTGGTTACAAATGTGTGCGTGTGTGTAAGTGCATATATATATATATATATATATATATATATATATAATGTAAGTTTGAAGAAATGATTGATAAATGTTTACCGATATCGGTAAACATATATCTATTATTTCTTCAAACTTACATTTTAAACTTAGCTCCGTTTAATTGATTATTTATTTGGTTAATTTCTCCGGACTAAGAAGAAAAATTAGGTAAATTTTATGTCTGTTCTTCAAACTTATGATTTTATATAGCTCTGATTAATGATTATTTATTTCGTTCATTCATTCATAGAGCCACATCGCTGAAGGTGGGCTACAGTCGTATATGTATCTATGCTTATGTTTAAATATATATGTTTTCTCTGACATTGTGTGTATATATATATATGTATGTAAAAGGTAAACAGAAATAACAACACAATCGGTACAGTATATGGAAGGTATATATTAGGTTAACGTTTGATATAGCAGGTGTGTGTGTGTATATATATATATATATATATATGTGTGTGTGTGTGTGTATGTATGTGCTTGGTGGTCACCGATCTGTCCAGCTCGTTTATCTACCAGCATATCATGAAAAAATGATATATCTTCTACGTCTTTTGTCTGAAGAGGGTATGTTTTGCGTTATGTTATACATAAAACTTTACATCTTCGAAATATATATAATGAAATAAATAGAGATGATATAAAGTATATATCTTTCGTTTATTAATATTATATATATATATATATATATCGAATTTTGTTTATCGTGAACTCGTGCGCCGATTTTTCGATACTCGATTATTCTACTATATATATATATATATATATATATATATATTATGTCAGGTCACCAGTTGGTGCTACTGGTAACATGTATCCCAGTACAACCTGTCTCATGGTCGGGTCGTTGGCGACTAAACTGGCAACCCCACCAAGGTTTCTTGGTGAGGAGGGTGACTTTGGACATCCTGCAGGACTAAAAACAAAACCTGTCAAAGGGCAAAGGAGCTCTTAAGAGTCAATGGCCATCCAAAATCACCGGGAGAGATGACCCCTTAGCCTTTGTCAAGGCAGAATTCTAGAAGGAAACTCTGATATAACACCTGCAACCCTGATGGTATCCAATGATGTTGACTTGTTCTTCTTTTTGGTAAATATCATCTTGGTTAAGAGAGTGGGACTGGCTTTGTGCAGTGCCTTTGCTCACTATAAAAGCTTCACGGCACAGGCATTGCTTTATATCTGGAGATCTCTCTGCACTTGTCCTCACATGGTGCTATGGGCCCAGCACTGTGTGTCAATAATTGTCACAAGTGTAGTGTTTGTACCAGAGTTTTCAAGTCGCTGGCTGGACTAAAAAGTCACACTAGTTCAGCCCATCGGTAGGGGTTCTCCTACATGGATATAAAGTAGTGGCCGTACTCGAAAACGAGTTGGCAGCCACCATATATATATATATATATATATATATATATATATATATAAATGTGCGTACGTGTGTGTGTGTGTGTGTGAGTTATACAATTATGTCAAATAACAAAGGACAATGTAAATACAGCAAACAAGATAGTGGGTGGATCTTCAGGAAGTATTCCATGAAATCGCTACGTTACACTACACAAACAGAAAGTAAGATGAATGGACGCTGAATAAAAAAGTTGAACGAAACGAAAAATGGACTGCAAAAGGAGTCTTGCAAATACAAAAGACAAAACCACTCTCAGTTTTCTAGTTCTATTGCGGCCTAACAAGGTAAAATAAAAGCAGGAAATGCCTACGGGTGTGGAACCATTGTTGTATTATATCAGTCAATAGACAGCGTGATTTCGTATGATCGCTGTGTATGTTTCAGATATAGATATATATACATATACATAGATACCCTAGTGTTTACATTTATATATACTACAGTCAGAGGTGAAACATGGTCATTAACAGAAAGAAGATAAAAGAAATTGTTCTAGGAAAGAAAAGAATCGATATTTACCGTGCAGGTCAGTTGCTGGTTAGTGTCTGGTACCGGACAACTGCTCCCAGCAACAGGGGGAGGTGTCAATGGAGGCGCCATTTTGCTAGGTTAGTGTCATGTGAAAGTAAAAAAGTGAAAGATAGACAGTAACAGAGAGAGTGAAAGAATAAGTGTTACAGTAATATAAGAGAGAAAAAGTGAGGAGCCAGGGAATGTAAGGGAAATAATTACAAAGAACGGTAACTCAGTTGTTTATTTTAAAGTAAATTTATTGAGATTCAGAAAACACAATTTAGCCAGCGAACTGGCAGACAGACACGTTAATACATATATATATATATATATATATATATATGTGTGTGTGTGTGTGTGTATATATGCATCACACCATGAGTCGAGTACTTCCCGGTCCCAGACTATCAATATACCACCCATGAAGTTGACGACTTTTCCAGATCCTTATCCACCTAACCAGCGATCACCTATTTATATATATATATAGGTGGTCAGCCAAACTGCCAACAGCTGGCCCTGACCGCCTTCGAGTCATAAACATTTTTCTCTGTTTTTTAGCCTCTTGGGTTATGTTTACCATTATTCCTTTATTATATAACTTTTATGCAATAACCAACTGATGATGTCACCAGGATCTTACGGAAGTTGGTCACTGAAATGTACATAGTGTTTGCTATAATAAATCTTTGAAGGAATTTCACCAGTCCGACCTCTTGTCATTTTACTCAACAATATATGTATATATAATATATATATATATAGAGAGAGAGAGAGAGAACTTTAATAGCAATAATAGTATTGCTATTATAGGGTATAGACTTAACCAGGTTAAAACTCAATGCAATAGGGTTCATACAGAGCTGGTATATAAAGAATAAGAAACACCAAAGAGTCGTTATACATATCGACACTTTGGTGTTTCTTATTCTTTATATATATTTGTAGTAAGGTTGCTTGGATGCGTCCATAGGCGGTATGCCGGTTGAGCACTCTATGCTCCTTCGGAGCACAGTATGATAATATGGATAACGTAATAAATTGTGTTCCGATGCATCACTGATTCTTCGTTTTCCATATTATATATATATATATATATATATATATATATATATGTGTGTGTGTGTGTGTATATATATATATACACACATATATTTAATTAGAAAGTCAACAACACAAAATATAACTACTCCATTACCAAAGGTTTCTGGATCACGGACGATAATAATATACGTTTGGATCGTGTCTGACGAATGATCCAAACGTATATTATTATCGTCTGTGATCCAGAAACCTTTGGTAATGGAGTAGTTATATTTTGTGTTGTTGACTTTCTAATTAAATATATGTGTGTATATATATATAATAGGATAGGTATAAATCGAAGTTGTAACCGCAGTATAGTAGATACCAATCGAATATATTTACTGAGTGGATGGAAAGAAACTCCCTACTGAAAATTACTGATAACTTTTGGCCTTCTGTAGCCACTTGAGACAACATCAATGACCTTATATTCATACAAGACGGGGGCCCTCCTCATTTGGCACGCACTGCCTGTGAGTGGTTTGATGTCCAATTTCCAGGACGTTGGGGTCCACATTAATGGCCAGCAAGGGGCGCTGACTCAACGCCATGAGACGCCTGAGGATATATCTAGACAACTGCAAACTCTGGTGCCCATGTAAGATGTTAACACTGTACTGCATTTCTACCATTATACTTTTCAAAATAAAACATGTTTTATGAAAATCGATCAATAATTAATAAAGTTATTAATAATTTTAAATACGGTATTTCTTTTCACCCACCCTGTATACATATAAAGGGTATCCCCACCTTCGGTCACGAATGACCACGAGATTTGCACCTAGAAAGTTCCCCTCCAAGGCACATGTCGGGGTAAGATTGTTTGTGGAAGAACAACAGTCTCCCATGCATATTGGTATCCCTTCTCCATGCCATCGATGTTGTCAAAGGCAAAGGTCCATACAGTGCGGCACCGGTGACGTCTCAACTCATTTCTACAGCTGAGTAAACTGGAGAAACGTGAAATAAAGTGTCTTGCTCAAGGACACAACGCCTCACCCAGTCCGGGAATCCAACTCACAATCTCACGATTGCAAGCTCAACGCTCTAAACACTAAGCTATGCCCCTTCACAATACCTATATATTCATAAAACTATATACATTATACTCATCATAATCATTTAACGCCCCTGCTAGCAAGGGTTGGACGTTGTGAAGAGAAGTTGTGTCTCTTGACACAACTAGAGAGTCCTCTGTACCCTTTGTTTGGTTGGATGCCCTTCCTATCATCAACCAATTTACAGCATGTACTGAGTGCATTTATCGTGTAGATCACCAATACTAGAGAGATTTTGTATACATCATCATTTAACGTCCATCTTCCACGCTAGCATGGGTTAGACGGTTTTGTTCCATTTGATGCGGGATTGGTTGGGAGTCCGTGTCTCTGGCAGGTTTTCTACGGCTGGATGCCCTTCCTAACACCAACCGCTTTTACAGTGTGGACTGGGTGATTTTTGTTGTCATTGACACAATGGACGGAAATATTATATATATATATATATATATATGATGGTTGTCCCCCTCGTTATCGAGTATGGCCATTGCACGATATAGTCGGTCGATCGACTTTCGTCAAATCGGACCGAGGAAACAATGTTTCCATTGGTCTTTCCAATTGCTAATACTAACTATCGGTCGCAACTCCAGATAAAAGGAGCAACGTGAAATAAAGTGTCTTGCTCAAGGACATAACGCATCGCCCGATCCAGGAATCAAACTCACAACGTCACGATTGCGAATCCAATTCTCTAACCACTCAGCCACGCGCCTTCACAATATATATGTGTTTGTTATACTCTAACTCTGCCTCTAGTTTAGTATTAATAATTAATTCTATCGTGCAATGCTTGTGCGTGAAGATTTTTTTTAAGTGAGGAAAAACTGTGCACTGAGCCAATCCCACTCTCTGAGCGACAGTAGCTATAACCCGAAAAGAAGAAAATATCAACATCATCGGTAACTACTGAGCCGCAGGTTTTATGTCGGAGTTAACCCAGTTTCCTTCTCCTAGAAGAATGCACTGACAAAGGCTAGGGGTCCTTCATTCCCAGTGGTTTAACTGCGGGATCGGGTATCCAGCCCGATTATTTCTATGTTCCCGCGCATATATACACATTTTGTATGCGTGTGTATATATATATATATATATATATATACACACACATATATATGAGTATGTATTATTCAAATAAAAGAACGTCAGTTGATCAGTTAATCGACCGACTAGAGTGTAAACAGATGCAAGCACTCCACGAGGCGAGTCCCTTAAGGGATTGTCAATATTATAAAGAGAGACGGTGTTATGTATATATCCTGATTATTATATAATCCTGTTGTGCGCATTTTAAAGACATCAAAGTGATTGCATAATAACTCTGACGTATGTTAAATTGTAATATTTCTAGCATGAGGTAAAATTATCGGCTGGATGGTTGGTTGAACATTTTGTGTACTGGCTGCCTGGTCGAACGGTTGATCAACTAGTAGGAAGCTTGAACGTTTCTGTACCGACTAATTATTTGGCTAGCTAATTAGTTGGTGATTGGCCAAGGGAACTCACTCCTTCAAGTTAAATTTTAATAGTTATCTCCCTTCAATTTTTTTTGACGTCCAAGTTGCTGGAAATGGTAAATGTCTGCCATGAAAGTATAGAGAACACTGGTCCATCGTCGTGATCAAAGATCTAACACCATGTTGTCCTGCCTGCCAAAAATATTTAACCACAAAACACTAAATATCAAAATTACACTGTACAGCATAGCATTGAGCAATGCCTGTTAGAGGTTTATAGGGGTAGTGGGTTAATGCGACATTCGTCGTTTTTCAAACTAAGACTTGACTTCTGGAACCAATTAACGGTGTTGGGTGAGGTATACCTGTACATACATACCCAAAATTTAACCATTTAGCATTTAAACCGGCTAGAATTCTCTCACCCTTTTCTATTAAAACTGGCTGTCCATACTAACAAAGTTATTGTTCTCAAAATAATATCAAAATCTTGTAGATTTGATATTATGTGAAAAGATAAAGTCTTTACCACAAAAATACAAGTCTAGATAATGTAAATGCTAAAGAATTAATATATACATTGCAATTCCCTATGCTGCATCAACATAGAATAGAGGCTAAGATGTATCCCAGAGACAATGAAAAAAATGTTTCATTCAAAAATTTGTATGGGTCTAAATTTATTTAAAGATGTAGTTCTCGGCTGTTTCAATCATGCCAATTTAATAGTGGTTCATATCCCATCATTGCTGACTTAAGTTAGGGTTACCATTTCATAGAGAATAAAGATTATATTATAAATGCAAGATGAACTATGTTGGTGCGAGGTTATATCATATGGTTGTCAAAAATGTAATTTTCTTGTTTCATCATTTAACCTTTTGGCATTCAGACCGGCCGTGTTCAACCAGAATTCTCTCCTCTTTCTGTTCAAAACGGTCACAACTGGCCCCTCCTAGTGACTTTAAGGTATTATTCTCAAAATAAATATCAAAATCTCATAGATTCGATATTATGTGAGGTAAAGCATTTTCTGTGAAAATACAATAGTAAATATAGACTAATGTGAACGATAAGGCGTTAATGTCTGTTTTTCCGGCTAGCAAAGGTTGGACACGTAGTCACAAACAGGCTAGTATTCAAGTAAAGCCCGTCACCACCAAGGAGCCAAATTTACAAGCTCTCACTCTACTGTGTGCATTTTATCATGGCACCAACACTAGTGAAGTTCTCTCGTCTTTGGCTTAACTGAATAGTTTTCCCCGACTGTTTGGCAGGTTTTCTGCAGCTGGATGTGCTATTACTAACCATTTACAGCAGTGTAAGAAGGATGCTGTCATGTCTATGACACAATTGAACAGTCCCTTCAACTATAAATTTTGCAAGTCTCCTACAGCTGGATATCCTCCATTATATATAAATTTGAGCGAGTTCCGCTTGTCCATTACACAATCTGTGTGTGTGTGTGTGTAAAAGGAAGGAAGGGGATGGTGAAAAATCTATAGCAAAACATTGGCTGGCGTTTCATTTCCTATGCTGTGTGTGAGCGTATGTGTATGTTTGTGTGTCTGTGTTTGCGTGTTTATATTTATATACTCATACATATAAATGTATGCATATGCACATACGCATCAGCGCTGAAAAAATCCTAGTACATCAAATATTAGACATGAAAAAGATTAAAAAAAGACCCAACTCAGAGTATGGTATTTAATGGAATTACTTTAGTGAGAGTGTGAGAAAGAAAGGAGAAAAAAAATAGTAGAAAAAGAGGAAAATGAAGTCCAATTTACAGTGAAGCTGTCGTAAGAGGTGGTAGAGGCTTACATGTAATAATGCAGTGGATAATACAGAGGCTGACAATTAGAAATACATTCAATACACACTAGAGTGACAGACAACGCTGTCACCAGAACCTGGGCACAGAAGGCACCCAACAAGGGCAACACCCAGAAGCTTCTATATATTATATATATTATTAGTATATACATATATTAGTAGCAGTCATCATGGGGATCCCTTTCCTTCGGTTCGGGGGCCAATTTGATCATGTCATCAATTCGGAGAATTGTAATAGCAGCCTCTGTAGCAAATTTTAGAGACTTGATCTTCGATAGGGTTGGTTCCAAAACACCGGCCTTTTTGTTGTCACGTACTGTTCCTTCGTACAAATCTAAACCAATTCTGAAAAAAATAAAACAAACAAAAAAATATAGTTGTTGCAGGTATAGATGTGTAATTAAGGGATTACCTACAATAAACTATAAGAATTTCCTGTGAAGGTCCTCAAGCAACTGTCTCCAATTGATCTAGCTGGATTCATAAACAAGACCAGCCAAGCTCATATATGTTATCCAACCATCATGCTTGTGGTCTATGCCCTGATTTCTGATTTTCCCCAGACATTTTAAACACGTCGGTATTATTGGAGCTGTAAGATCTTAATTCGGAGAAGTAGTGACTCTCTGATTCTCCAAGCTACACACTATCGAGTAATGTTACTCCGAAGACCCTTTGGAGGAATCCCATTTCATCCGCTTGTATTCATGATCATATTCTTTTGGTCATTACCCAAGATTCAGGCTATAGGTAAGGGTTGGTATTTACACCTACTTCCCTTCTGATGACAACACTGGAATGTTACAATACTTATCTTTTAAGTATTTAAAAAATTTGCTGCTTTGTCTTTCTTTAGGAATATGGTAATGAAAGGGATAAACAAGTCATCCCAATCTCAATACACCCACTTCTCCTTTGGCCAGCATTAACACATGAAATTTGAATCAGTATAACTAGAGTTAATCTTAACACCAAAAATTACACTTACAATTTAAGGTCTCCATGTCCTTCAATGGTCTGTGCCATATTGTGGTAAGCACGCAATTTAGCCACCAGCTCAGTAGAGTCCTGAGCAGCATTCACAGATAACTGTTTGGGTATGACAAGCAAGGAATGTGCAAATTCTGCCATAGCTAACTGTTCACGGGAACCCTGTATGGAATGTAGAATACAACAATGTTAGTAAGCTTCAAACTGGTTTTACAAACCTTAAATATTCACCAATTAGTTTCATTTAACCTTTTTAATGCCAACCTGTCTGACAAAGCCTCTAGTTTTCATATAAAATTTGCTTTAACCTGTTGATTGCTGCATATATTTTAATATTTTACACAGCTAGTTGCTGTGCTGGTTTTTTTTTCTCAGTAAAATGACTATTTTTTAAACAAACATTTATTAACAACACATATCTGAGTGATTGACAAACATCACATCAATAAACTAGTAACCCCCTCTAGATTTGAAGTTATAAACTGTTGGAAAGGAGTTCAAACATGTTAGGATGTGTTATCTCGTCTACGGCACTGAAGGTTAAAGCTTCATAAGTTTACGGAAGAAATTTTAACCCTTTTGATACCAAAGCGACTGGAGTCAGCTCTGGCTCTACAACACAAACCAATTCCTTTTAATAATCATCATCATCGATGGGTTGGACAGCTATGTCCCATTTAGAGGCAAGTTGGGTCGGGTGACCGTGTCTCGCTCATATAGGAGTGTTTCTGGCTGGATGCCCTTCCTAATGCCAATCAGCCAGAAACACTCCTGGCTGGTTTTCTACAGCTAGTTGGCATTAAAAATCTCCCATCATAATTTCATGGAAGAACCTTTGTTACATAATATCCCTAAGACCAGCATAATAAGAGAAAATTAATTATATTATTAAATCCCTCCAAATTCGCGATTATTTTCTAAGTAATTAAAAATTTATGGGCAGTGTCTTTCATTGAAAATATATTTACTATTGTATTTTCGCAGTAAAGTCTTTACTTCACATGATGTTGAAATAATGAAATTTTGATGTCAGTATGAGTGGCCAGTTACAGCCAGTTTGAACAGAAAGAGGTGAGAGAACTCTGGGCATGAAAATATAATAGTAAATATATTAACTAATGTGATTAAATTATTAAACAGAAGGTGGGGGGAACAAAACCCTCTCAACTCACCAATGAAATGGCGAAGTTCTCCAAATATATTGATAGTGCGGCTTCGACTGCACCTCCACCTGGAACAACGGACTTTGATTCAAGCACACGCTTCACTACACAGATAGCATCATGCATCGATCGTTCCATCTCGTCGCACATGTAATCATTGGCACCTCGTAAGATGATTGAAGCTGCTGTGCGAGCCTTAGGACTGCAATATAAGAAGAAGTGTCTCAATATATGTTTTATATATATATATATATATATATATATATATAAGACAGACACACACGAGGATACACACATATATGGTTATATATTACATACATACACAAGGATACACATATACATGGTTATATATATATACACACACACACAAGGATACAAATATACATGGTTATATATATATATACACACACACAAGGATACAAATATACATGGTTATATATATATATATACACACACACAAGGATACAAATATACATGGTTATATATATATATACACACACACAAGGATACAAATATACATGGTTATATATATACACACACACACAAGGATACAAATATACATGGTTATATATATATACACACACACAAGGATACAAATATACATGGTTATATATACAGGGTGAACTAAAAGTCGCGATACATAGGAAAAATAATGATGTTTTTATAAGAAACAATTTATTCATATAACATGCTCTACGTGGAAACTTAAAAATGTAATTATTTTCCCTATTTATTGCAACCTTTGGTCCACTCTGTACACAATGAATGGGTGTAAAGAGACGTCTTAACCCTCTTGAGACCAATACACCCAAAACTGGTTCTGGTTCTATGAAAACAAAACCACCCATTAAAAAAGGCTTCCTATTTATATTAAATCTTCTATACAAACCGTGTGTTAACTTACTAACTCGGTAATAAAATAATAAATTTAATAAATCCTCCCTCAGAATTCTTCATTAACCCTTTAGACACTTACCCACCCCAAACCACCCATTATAAAGGTTTCCTATTTATATAAAAAATCTTTTAATACAATCTTATATATGAACCATATGTTAACTTACTATCTTAGAAATAAAATAATTAATAATTTTAGAAACTCACTCCAAATTCTAGATTAATTATTTGAAATAGAATATATTTCATTAGAAATAAGGTAAAAAAAAAAGGTTTTAAAGATGGAAGAAAAACTCACCCTTTAATAATTATCAATTCATCATCACAAATCCGTTCCTGGAAAACTTCCTCAGCATTTCCTAGCTGAGAGGCCTCAAAGGTTTCTTCACCCTCCAGGTTAGACAGACTTGTCAGTAATACAGCTTTTGGGATGAGAAATAAATAATAAACAATTAAAACTATATAAAATTTAAATGGCTGGTGTAAACCAGGCCTGAGTACAGCAGATTTTTTCCAGAGAAAATGAAAAATAGATATAGAGGAAGAATCGACCCCAGTAATAGACTGGTACATATTTTATCGACCCCGAAAAGATGAAAGGCAGGATTTGAACTGAGAAGAGAGAGCTAGAACGAATACCATATAAGTGGTGAATTGTCAGAGTCATTAGACTTATGGTATTTGTTCCCTGCTTTCTGAGTTCTGACATATAACAACATACATATCAGAAAATACTTTATTTGCTACTCACCCCCTGTGGCTTTGGCAATTCTTCTTAAGTCAGCCTGTTTACAACGTCTGACAGCCATAGCTCCAGCTTCTACAAAGTACTTGAGGCATAAATCATCAATACCACCTGATGTTAGAATGACATTGGCCCCAGATGCTAAAACCTTCTCGATCCTTTCTTTGGTAATGTCAGATTCTCTGTGGAGGAGAAGCAAGAATTACAGAATCACAAAATACATATACCCCCCCCCCCCCACACACGTGTGTGCTATAAAAATTTTCATACAGAAATTTAAGTCTTTTGTAATAAACACCTGAATGCAGGCTCCTTTAAGCCAGTTGAGAAGGTAGGGTTTTTCTACATCAGTGCTGAGGATGGAAATTCCCCTATGTCAATGGTAGAGGTGGGGAGGTAGTGATTTCTGTCAGTGGGGGTAGGAGTTCCTCTATGTCAGTGGTGAGGATGGGGATTCCTCTATGTCAATGGTGGAGGTGGGGGTACCTTTATGTCAGTGGTAGTGGCACTAACCCCGTCAATGGTGGGGATCGGAGAACCCCTATATCAGGGGTCAGGATGGGGATAACTATGTCAGTGAAATGCAATACGAAATGAAGTGTCTTGCTCAAGAACCTATCTTGCTACCCAGGCCAGATATTGAGACCACAATCTTCTGATCGTCAGTCCAACACCCTAACCACAAGGCCACATGCCTTCGCTTCGCTTATCATCAGGGTGTAGTATTTTTTTTAAACACATTAAAATGTCTTGGTCTATGATATTGAACATCTAATAATTGCCAACACCACCACCACTCTACATTATGAAGTAAAGCATTTCTTTAAAAAAAAATTTTTTTTTAAATTAATCAATTAAAAAATTCAACATAAATACCTTTTTCTAATATCTTCAAGTTTGCTAGGATCATCAATGAGAATTTGAACTCCAAGTTTCATTTTCTCCTTCCTCAGACCAAAATCTAAGCAGGCAATTTTAGCATTGGTAACACTTTTTGGCATGGCTGTTGAGGAGAAAGGAAACAAATGAGAAGCCAGTGTGTAAGAAGACTGGGACATGATACAGGAAAAAGTCAATGAATATCTTAGTTAATGAAATAATTAAAATTTTAGTAAATCCCTCAAAATTCATCATTTTTTACCGTATTACCTGGTGCTGAAGACTCTTCGTCATCAAGGAGACAAAAAATTTGACCCCCCCCCCCCCCCGATATGCAAAAAAAAACCAAAAAGCCGCCATTAGTTTTGGGGGAACAAGCACGAGGAACGAACAACCATCGGTCTCCAGAATGCATGGTACTTTTGAGACTTATTTTAGGAAAAAAGTAGTGTCTTCAAAGCCGGGAAATACAGTAGTTGAAATAGACTGCATTTCATTAGAAATGCAGGCATGAAAGGGTTAAAGTGTCTATATTTATCTAAAAGCCTTCCATTAAAATTTCATGTAAGGACCTTGTGTTAAGCTATGCTTTAACTCTTTAGCATTTACATTATTCTATATATACGATTTTATTTTTGTGATTTCATAATTATTTCACATAATATCAAATCTATGAGATTTTGCTGTTATTTATTTTGAGACCAATACCTCAACGTCAGTATGAGCAGCCAGTTATGGCTGATTTGAACAGAAAGAGGTGAGAGAAGTCTGGTCAGATATGGCCAGTTTAAATGCTAAAGGGTTAAAGATGATTAATTACTTGTGATAACCACAGCATCTGTATCTGAGTAATTGTATTTCGGTTTGTTGTATTCGTTTATTTCAACATTGGGTAGGGTTTTGAAAGAAGTAATTTCATTTACTGTTTATACTCAAATAGAATCCGACACCCTTTATTTTATGTCTGAGAAATGGGTAAACTCCATCTATAAACCGAGGCAGCAGCTAAACACATTGTTTAGATGCCGTATATAAGCTGACCACGCGCATCACCTATTTTACCATTGATTTTTATTTTTGTCACATATTCCGGGGCTTATATTCGAGTATATACAGTATATTACTAAATCTCATCAAATTCTTGATTATTTCCAAAATTATTTGAAAGTCATAGCCAGTATTTTCCAGTAGAAATATGGTAAAAAAAGCATTAAATATATACAAACTTCCACTCATTTTAGCCAGCAATAATAACTGAAAAGAAATGGGTGTTAAATAGAAAGGGAAAAGACAAAGATCTCACCTTTAGATGCAACAGTAACATTGATAGCGTAGCCATTAACAAGGATACTCTCCCTGCTGCTACGTCCATGGGCTTTGAGGACATTGATGGCTTTCACTGGGTAGCGTGCATTTCCTCTGCTGTCAGTGATCTTCACAGCATGTACAGCATCAACGACCATGCTGGCAAAAAAATCAGCTTCTCTGGGCAGATGTCAAGGAAGGTTCCTTTACTGAGATCCAGTTCACACTACCCCTTTCATAACTGTCTACCTGCAGAACTATACAGCAGCTACTACTACAACTACCACTAGTCATTATCACAATTTAACGTCCATTTTTGAGTACAAGATGTTTTGTAGACATGGTCTACACTCACATTGTCTCTTAACCCTTTAGCATTTACATTACTCCAAATTTATTATTGTATTTTCATGGTAAACACTTTATTTTACATAATCATCTCACATAATATTGAATTATGAGATTTTGGTATTATTTATTTTGAGAACAATACCTTATCTTTATGAGCAGCCGGTTAGAACAGAAAGAGATGAGAGTATTCTGACCGGATATGGCAGGCTTAAATTATTCCAAAAGACAGGAATTCTCCCCCATACTCGATTCCCCTAAAAGGAGTTTTTTTTAGTCTTGAAATTGTGAGAATAGCCCCACTCCACTATATTCTGACACCAAGATTATATCTAAGTGTACACTTCATGCAAAGCATTCCCTTTTTGTCATTTTCTCTCCATTTGTTGACATATAAACACACATACACATATATATAAACAATGTATATACCATCATCCTCATCTTTTATATTAACTTTTCCATGCAAGCATGGAATGGATAGGATTTTTTAGGCAATATTTTTACAGCTGGTGCCCTTCTTGACACCAACACTTTCAGTACTTTTTACAACATCCAGGGATACACGTGCCTATTCCCCTATTCTAAACCAGATACAAAGTTATTTGTCATCTTTTATTTCTCATTCTATCTTTTAATGAAGGACTAGTATCCAAAACAAAGCCTCTTTCTCTACTATAACAACAGTGAAACTAAAATATTTCTTCACTGTACTGTGTTGTTTCCATTTACTTTCTGCGTGCATACACACACAAACACGTACATATATATATACTCGCACACACTTCCTATTTTTTAAAAACTTTTCTGTAAATGAAATACTTGGTGATTAAAGACAGTTGCTGACTTAATAGGATTAAAATGACAAAAGATTATTCCTAATGGAGAGAGAGAGAAAGAAAGAGAGAGAGATGGAGTAAGAGAAATACACAAAAGAAATAGTAAAAAGAAGGATACGATCCAATCAGCTTGCTGGCCATGCTGGTCTTGGCTACACTGAGGATACAATCTTGACCCAACTCATCAGTGTTAATACACAGGTTCTCTTGAATGTAACGACAAGCTTCCCTGCAATAGAACAACAATTAGACTTAACACAACAAAATCATAGATCAGGGGACCCCAACTCCTGGCCTCGAGGGTTCTAAAAACGGTACAGTTTGCACCCAATCTATCGATATTGCCGAATAAAACAGCTCTAAGTATCAATACTGAATTTTGTTTCAAATCTAACATAAGGGATAAATAAATGATTACTTATTTGTATATAAGTAGTATTAATTACGCATCCGGTCCGCGGAGCCACTGCTGCATGGCTATCCAGCCGCAGACCCCGGTCATAGATCTTCCTAATCAAAGTTTGCATTAGCTGAATGGCTTAGACAGGTTGTCGTGTATTGAGGCTGAACTAAACAGATCGAAATACCTCATATTTTTTTAAATTTTGACATGGTTTCTACAGACCTTATCTCGTTTACATAACTTCCCACTCTACTCGGTGTGAAACACTAGAATGACAGCAGCACAAGGGAGGCCATCATAGCTTTGATATAACTGAAGAGTCCTCTGTATTCTTTCTATCACTGACTAACTTTACAGAGAATAATGGGTGTTCTATGATGTCACCAACACTAGAGATTATTATTATCATCATAGGGCAGTGGATTGGCAGTATCGGTAGAAGGTCGGACGCCATGCTTTCCAGCATAGTAACGTCCCTTTACGATCTGAGTTCAAATCCCGCCGAGGTTGACTTTGCCTTTCATCCTTACGGGGTCGATAAAATAAAGTACCAGTAATGCACTGGGTTATTGCTGGCCTTGTGCCTAAAGTAGAAACAATTATTATCATCATCGTTTAATGTCTATCTTCCACGCTAGCATGAGTTAGACAGGAATTGTCCCACCCGAGGCAAGATTGATCGGATAACCGTGTCTCGCTCGAATAGGACTGACTGTATCTGGCAGGTTTTCTATGGCTGGATGCCCTTCCAACCATATTTACAATGTGGACTGGGAGCCTTTTTCCTGTCTTCTACGCAACCACTTTACAACGTGGACTGGGTGCATTTTTGTCATGACACCTACACAACCTCTTTAGATTGGACTGGATGTTGTGGTACCAATATAACTTTACAGAGAAAGGGTGGTGTTGGGAGGATGGAGTAGGGGTAGTGGGTTGGGGTGTATATTTGGTTAACTTTGTACGTAGGGAAAGCGGGTCTTCTGTATAACTGCATTGTATTATTCTGTATTATTGTTGCTGCAAAATTGACACACTGAAATATATAGACATAAAAAATAAAGAACTTACTTGCAAGCCAATCTATAACCACTAATAATAGTGGTAGGGTGGATTTTACTTTTGACTAAATCATCAGCATTCTTCAACAACTCACTAGCCAAAATCACCTGAAATATAACAAAATTATCATGTATGTATGCATGTAGTGGAGCTCTAGTTCTTAAGCAAAACCCTCCATTTCCCGTTGCTCCAATATACTCAGCTGAAAATGAGAACTAACATTAGTAGACTGGGCCATGCATCTCATGTATGATCCCGTGCTGTACAGAATGCATGGCACCATGGTACCAGCACTAGAGGTTGTCATGTTTATGATAGAGCTAAAAAATCCTCATGACCTTTTGTACGACAGGTTTTCTATGGCTAAATTCCCTTTATATCCCCAACCAATGCACAGAGTGTACTGGGTGCATTTATCTTGTCAACCACAAACACATAAAGTACATAGCTCAGAGATCAGAGAGCCATTCCAGGAGGAACAGCTACTTCTCCGCAATGAGAGATCACAGCTCTGATACTATGAGCATGTGGTTAGAATGTCCCAAGAAAGAATCGCTGGACAGTTTTTACAGGCAAAACCAACAGGTAGGAGACCCGGGGGTAGACCCCGGCAAGATGACTGGATAACACCCATGAGCTTGGCTGGTCATGCTTGGGGATCGAGCCGGATCAGTTGGAGACGGTTGCTTCTGACAGGACCCGCTGGAAGGAGTGTTTGAGGACCACTGACAAAGAGGAACAATTTTGCAGGAGGGGGAGTTGATTAAATCGACCTCAGTGCATTACAGGTACTTTTTTTTATCAATCCTTATAAGGATGAAAGGAAAAGCTAGCCTCGGCAAGATTTGAACTCATTTAGGCACAAGGCCAACAATTTTTGGGGGAAAGGGAAAAATTTATTAAATCGCCTCAAGTGCACTACTGATACTTTATTTTGTCAACCACGTAAGAATGAAAGGCAAAGCTAACCTCAGTGGGATTTGAACTCAGAACATAAACGCCATAACTATTCTGCTAAGCATGCCCAACGCTCTACCAATTCTGCCAATCTAATAATAATGATGATTTCTAATTCAGGAACAAGGCCAATGATTTGTGGGGAGGGTAAATTCTAATGTTCATAGATGCCCTAAATATGACAGTTAACAATTACTTACCACACTGCTAGTTCCATCTCCTACTTCCTTATCTTGTAGTTCAGCCAATTCTACCAAAATCTTAGCAGCTGGGTGTTCTACTTCTAATAACTTAAGGATTGTAGCCCCATCATTGGTGATTGTTATGTCCTAGGAGGGAAAAAAAACAAGATGGTCAAATATATGATGTTAAGAATGCATTAGGCAATTAACTCCAGTTGATATTGTGATTTAATAAAAAAGTATTTTAACAAGACATATTAACACAGTTGATTCAACCCATAAGAGAAGAGAAGAAATAAGCAAAGAGATATAGAGGAAAATCGACATCTCTACTGCATTGAGAGTATATTTACATCAAAGCGATGAAAGGCCTCAGCATGATTTGAACTGAGAGCCACAATGAATACCTCAAAGCATTCTATGTGATCTTCTAATGACTGCCAATTTGCTGCCTATGAATTTTTAAGATTTTTTTTTTCTTCACAGAACTAGATGTGATTTTAGATGGGTTACTATCAAAAGAGTTAAAATCTCTTTTTCTTCACCCCACCCACTTTTAACTTTTATTCAAACTCAATGTTTTATATCTCATCTGCTGGTGATTACGCTAATCCTTTTGATGCCAAACCGTCCTTTGTTATATGATACAAAACTGTTGGTTTTCATAATTTTGTGGAAGAACCTATGTTCCAAACACCAGCTTAACTTCTTTGACTAAGACTGCCATGAATTTATGATACAAAACTGCTCCTTTTAAATGTTTATCTCTGTATAAAAACCTTTCAATGTAATTTTATTTTAGGAAGTTTAGAAGTAATTTTGTAAATATCACTTTACTAATGAAAACCTTAATTATTTTATTAAATACCTCAAAATGTTTGGTAATTGAAACACAGTGTGTATTTCATTAGAAATATGGTAATGAAATATCACTAGAAATAAAGTAAAGAGACTAAATCACTTAAAATTCTCGATTTTTAAAATTATTTGAAAATCACAGGCAGTATGTTTCATTAGAAATAGGGTCGCGAAAATGACGATCAAAGAAAATAAAAGGAAATTATAATATGACCAATTAATACATAAAGTTGTATATTTTATTTTTTTAATGTTCTCACTACTTACACCAATATCGTCAACCAACATTTTGTCCAATCCAACAGGACCAAGACTGCTTTTAATAATATTAGCAATTGCACAAGCTGCCATCACTGCAATGGAAGAGAGAAAAAAAACATGGATAAAACAAGGAATGTATTGAAGCAATTCACATTATTTAACCTTTTAGCATTTACATTACTCAATATTTCTGGTAAAGGCTTTAACTTACATATCGAATCTATGAGATTTTGATATTTATTTTAAGAACAATACCTTAACATCAGTATGAACGGTTGGTTACAGCTAGTTTGAAGAGAAAGAGGTAAGAATAGTCTGGCTGGATACAGCCAGTTTAAATGCTAAAGGGTTAAACCAAAAGAAAAACAAACATGTACCACTTGATAACAAAACCGCCAAATGGATTACACAAACTTCTAACTGATACATGCTCAACCCATCTACATCTCTATACAACATATACATGCTCAACCTATCTACAATGTATATATGCACAATCTAACTACACCTCTCTACAACATATACATCAGACCTGTCAACTCTTCCGTCCGATGGAGAGATCTCCCACCAACTTTGAGGTGGGTGTGAGGTCTTCTTTTGTGAAAATGGGAATAGCTTTTATTATGTAACATCCCCCCATTTTGCCTCATTTCTCCATGTTTTGGGGCACTTCTTTTCATGGTACTTCCCGTTTGGGTTTTTAGAGGTTGGCAGTCCTGTGTACATGTACAATCTAACTACACCTCTCTACATCATATACATGTAAAACTCATCTACATCTATGTGCAATGTATATATGCTCAACGCAATTACATCTTTGTACAATGTATACATGTACAACCCATGACCCATTTGGTTTTCTAAATGACACACCTAACGAAAAATTACATTGAATTTTTTTTCTTGTAGTGCAGCCCACATGCCCATAGTATCAGAGCTATGATCTCTCAATTCAGAGAAGTACTGGCTCTACCTGGAGTGACTCTCTGATCTCCGCTTGGAAATACCATCTTAATCCATGAAATAATTCAAGTAAATCCCTCCAGAACTTTATTTTATCCCCAGAAAAAGGAAAAGCAAAGTGGTCCTTGGGAAGAACATAAAGAAAAAGAAAAATGAATTTTATAGCTCACACCTATGCAGGTTTAGCTTTGGACTCCAACAAGGAGACTTCTAATTTAATGCTAGTCCTATCATAAAATTTCAAGGAGGCAGGACTAGTCAATTAAATCAACTGCCAGAGACAGTTTTGTACGAGCTAGACACGGTCTCCCGAACAATCTCGCCCCAACTGAGACAAAATCGTCCAACCCATGCTGGCGTGGAAGATGATGATGAATAGTAACGATAAATTTCAAACATTTTGGCATTAGATCCAAAGGAAGATTTTTTTCTTTTCTTGTAGGACTAGATGGCCTTCACAGCCACCCTCCTCTATAAATCTATGAATACTGGTAAGATTCCAGGATTTGAAGGACCCTTCAACTGTAACAAAAATATGACAACCTTTCTAGTGATGGTGCCAAGATAAAATGCACGCAGGAACGCATCTCAGCACTTTGTAGAGTACTCGAATATATCTAGGTGAGATGCATTAACCCGTGTGTGGTCTTTCGACCAGCTGGAAATGACAGCTATCTATCTCCAATTGAACTGTACGCTTTTGACAAAAAGGAAGGACGCATTGAGTAGTTAACATAGTCATAGAACACAATACTCAAGAGAATGGCGGGGTGAACATGGTTGAAACACTTTCATTATACTCCATTAGGTCTGACCTAGGGCTAAACAACGACCACCATAACCCAAGTAAGGGAATTCATTTTTGGAACCATTAAGTCAATATATTGAGTATTTTGTTGGCGGCAAATTGGCAGAATGTGTGGTGAAAGAGCTTTGACAATTAAATAACTAACCGGTACTAAACTAACCCAAGAATTGACTAGTTAGCTGACTGTATTGAGATTTACTGGTGCATGTGTTTTTATCATCAGCATGACCCGCCCAAACTATATGAATATATGTTTCAACACAAGATCTTACACCAAGAAACTTGCAAAACAAATACAAAAGCGAAGTATTATTCATATATACATGCAAAGGAACATGGGACAAAGAGATATATAGATATATTTCTTTATTAGCCACAGGGGCACAAAAGAAGGGGACAAATACAAAGGGGGAAGTTTACATACAATAAAAACGTGTAAAATGTTATCACAGATGGAATTTAAAAGTTAGTCGATATATAGATAGACAGACAGATAGATGCCCATAGATGAGATGTCTATATCCGTCTATCAAATACGTTGGTATTTCCCTACAAAGACATACTCATACCGACAACCCTGCAATTACCAAGTATCGATTATTTTCAATATTATAACAGTCGTAATATATATAACTAAATGGTATTATAACACGGCCATTAATAAGTATATAAGTTGTACGGAAAATTTTATACAATAAACCTATGAAATAATCTATTTAAGTTTGCTATTGGAATCGAATAAGAAACTTTATTTGCAGAAATATCAAAAACAACAGCCAATGAGACATATATATAATTTATTTTACAGACAAGAATCTTCTAGAAGATCACACGTGAGAAGAGGGGGGGGGTTACCATGTGGGAGAGAGATCGGTTATAGAAAAAGT
The DNA here is from genome assembly GCA_964016885.1 of Eledone cirrhosa. NCBI lineage: Eukaryota > Metazoa > Mollusca > Cephalopoda > Octopoda > Eledonidae > Eledone > Eledone cirrhosa. The sequence continues at coordinate 4,742,416 of OZ024760.1, read as the reverse complement.
AAAGCGATGGCAATATGGTGAGAACAAAGACAGCAACACAATAAGCTGAAGATAGTTAGGACACAGTGTAAAATAAAGAATTAATTACCATTTTGAGTCCGAACTGTCTGACCAGAAGTTCTATCGCCGCCGACAATCAAGGGAGCTGCAGTATCAGCCATGATGAGCAAACAGATATGTTGAAAGAGAGTCAATATAAAACTGGGAATTGACAGGCAGGAATAATTAAATAGTGAGAAAGAAAGGGAAATAATAATGAGTAAGATGGCGAAACGAAACCATGAAAACGAAAGTCGAAAAATAAGATTTGAATGTATATATTTAATGATAAAATGTTTAAAAGTTTTATGAAACTATTAATTAATTTAAAATAATTAAGAATTATATTTAAGAGTAAAGTTATGGTTTATATTGATATATTATGTTCTTTTTATTGTTGTTGACTGTTCCTATGCTTTCATGGCAACCTAAAATGATTATTGCAAAATCTGACTCATCCTCCGGCATTTTAAACTCTTTATTCTAGGATTTTCAAAAATATGTTCTTTTTATTGGGTGTTGCAACTTCAGTGAGAACTGAAGTTTAAAAGATGGCAGGGGAATTAAATATTTATTTTATTTATAATCTATAGTTTGATATGTATGGAGTGACAATAAGCACGTGTAAGCAATAAATAATTTTTACATATAGGATGTCCCCAAAAATGTATACATACTTTGATCAGAATGCAGTTTAAGTGTGTATACATTTTTGGGGACACCCTATACATAGGAGGCTATATATATATATATATAACAGTTTGACTTAACTCCGCACTACCAGCGGTTTCAAGACGAAATCACGTCTAAATCATCAGGTGCACTATGTGTTGATTACTTTTTCTTTTATTTGTACCCACAATTATGTGTGTGCACGTGTATATGTATATATATGTATGTGTGCCAGTAGGGACTGGACGGATTGTGGCAACTGCAATAAAGAGTTTGCCATGATAATGGCAATCATACGTTCTCCCCAAACCGCAAGACAGATATAATCGCTCGGAGATGGGGGAGGGTGTATCTTTATTCTGTTGAGACCCCTGCATGAAATATATTTTGAATCCACTAAAGTAACCTCTATGTGGTGGTTCGATCTGCTAGTAATAGCAGGCCGGCCTCCCTCAGATTACACTGAACAGGTCACATTGGATATGGTCCTTGGCGTACAAAACAAAACAAAAATGGAACGGTTAAGAATGGGATTCCTTTGGACGTTGGTCTGCTATACTAGGGTTGACCCTAGAATAAATGCATACCCATCGTCCTCCCGAGGTCGATAAAATAAAGCACTAGTTAAGTACCGTTGTTAATCTAATTGGCTTTCCCTTTCTGACACATTACCAACATTGTGCCAATGTTAGAAATCATTATTTATAAATGGTAAAATATATTGTTATGGTCTGCACCTGAATCAGACAACCTTTTATTCATTTCATATGATACGTTAATACTGAAGACCCGGTCTAAATATCTCCGGAAGACTTTATAGTTGATTCACCGGGAAATTGAAACGTACATTTCTAAAACAAAACGAAGTACTATATATAATATAAATTACTTTCAACTTATTTTACTTTTATAAACAATTAGATGTTATGAAATAATAGTTAAAAATAAGATAGGAGTTCGCTGTGTAGACCGGCTCACGGAAATAGCCGAAGTAATACTGATAGCGGCCGGTAGTAGCTACCGGAAGCCAAGCTATCCCAAAATTCCCGGTTCCGTTATGGTGATTTGTTGCTGAATCACTGATCATCTTGTTCGGTTAGTATCTCTCACCTTTCATTAATTCATTATCATAGCCAGAATCATGGCTATCTATATGTTTATATTATAATGCATGTATATATATTTATATTCATTCCAAGTTGTTGATTTACTCCAAGTTTCTCGTGTGTTTAATTTTGTTCATGTAACAAAAGAGTCGTCTTCGATTAAAAAAAACTATACGTCTATTGAGTACTTTTTGTCATGTTTCTACACCGAAATATATTTATTATTGTTGTTTACAATATCTGATTTCAAATGATGCTGGACTTAGCTGATTCAGAGAAATGCCAGTTATATACTTGATAGCTTCAATAAACTTTGCCCCTCCCCTAATTGAATTGGGTTTTGTGTGTGTGTTTGATCAAAAGAAATTATTTCAGAATTCTCAACGTGCTGATTACTGGGTCTTTGGATTTGTCTGTGTTCACATTCCTACTGCGGATGGACTTCAAAGGATAAAAAATCAAGAGAATTTGTTTTTGTTTCTCTCTTCTAGGAAATGAAGACTGGATGAAATATATCGATCCATTTCAACAACACACACACACTCATATATATGTATATAGTTTAGTGATTGTAGGTTCACCAGAGTAAGCATCGATGTGCAGTTTCCAGTAGGTATATTGGTGTTGTACTAAGCAGAATGTAATAATAATATAGACGAGTTGTTAGATCTTCATTACATTTATTGAAGTCTGACGCGTATTTTGCGATTGATCAGCTCACAGTTCGATCTGTATCGATCGGGCCCGACTCTAGAATCAAAAGCTCGTCGGACTTCCGTTATGGTAATGACAGATTGATTCCCTTATAGCTATACATATAGGAAATGTCTATGGTGTGATAACCCGGAAGACTACAAATCATTGTACTCCATGCATGGTAAGAAGTAGTAAGTAAAATAAAAGGTATGGTTCCAACGGAGAAACGAAATTTTTTTCCATCCCACACGCTCAATGTATTAGCTCGTTATAAAGAATTTTTCGTTACAACGAATTTGTTATACCGTGAATTTCGTTGTAACGGAATTTCACTGAATATAATATAATCTATACAAAGAGTACAGGTTGTTAACCGAGAAAATGTGTGCATAACATTTTTGTATATTTAAGTGTTACTTTGTATTTCTCTGTAAAATTGTCATGTAGGAGACAACAAAAAGCACCCAGCACACACTGTAAATGTGGTTGGCGTTAGGAAGGGCATCCAGCTGTAGAAACCAAGCCAAAATCTGCGACGGGTGAGCTAAGCATGGTCCTCTGACCTGATTCTTTCCCTAAGTGTCAACTCCTCCTACCCATGCTAGCATGAAAGAAGGACATTAAAACGATAATGGTGATTGAAAAAGATTGATAGCTTGACTCGAGTTTCCATCTTCGTCAGAAGCTGTCTACATCTTTCTCAATCAACAGATATGGCAGAACTAGAGTATTAAAATTTCTAATTTGCATAATTGTTATGCTTACGTTAGTAGTTAATTCAATTACATGTTAGTCTCTCTTTATCTGTATATCTATATATATAGTTTGTAAAGAAAAGATGGACAGTCAACCTCTGGAAATCACAATGTAGCACCTTCTTCGCCCTCTTCTTCCAGGGAGGGTCGTGTGGGCAGAGCTCTCAAACACGCTCTCCAGCAGGTCCTGTCAGAACTGATCCAGCGTGACCAGCCAAGCTCATGGATGTTATCCAACCATTTTGCTCGGGATCTACCCCTGGGTCTCCTGCCAGTTGATTTTGCCGATAAAATTTGTCCAGCAATTCTTTCCTGAGACATTCTAACCACATGCCCATAGTATTGGAGCTGTGATCTCTCAATTTGGAGAAGTAGCTGCTCTACCTGGAATGACTCTGATCTCCGAGCTACATAGCACTGAAACTGTAATTACTTCCACAGGTTGACTGATGAGATGGGACTGTCTGTCTTTTCCTATTTTTCCTTTGTCTTTGTCCTGTGCTCCCCTATTTTGAATATATTTCACATAGAATATATATTTATTTCAATTTATTTATTTTTTCTAGATTAAATAGACCATGATGGATCGGATACTACGGCTTGGACAGGTACATTGTTTTGTTTTATTTCTGTAAATAGTAGTGTATGGTAGAATTAGCAGAGTGACAGACCGTATGTGTTGTCTCTGGTCAGGTACCTTTCTGTTGTCGCTTGAAATTCCGTGACCAGAGTCAACTTTGCCTTTAATCTTTATGCTCTGAATTTACTTAATTATACTCTTTTCCCCATGCCTGAGCACACTATTCTTTATGATAAATTTATCCCTTCAGCACTACATAAAAGTCCCAGAGATCGGCTACATAATATATACCTATTATCTTTCCAGGGTGCTACCCCAACAGATACTCCAACTGTCGATACAGCTGAGCAAGTCTACATCTCTTCCCTTGCTCTTCTAAAGGTTAGTTTATTTTCCACATTTTTTGTAACCTTGGAACAATATGGCAATCGTTTGTTTGTTTTAAGTATCACAGAAATTGAACAATCTCCTCTATATACCATATTTGTCAGCATCAAACACAGACCAACGTCATAGATGCACACACACCACATCCATTTTGGACAACAAAAAATGTAACATAACCTTTGGTCTCCAACACAATAAATATTTTCCTGATTTATTTTGGATTTTGCACCGTTTAAAGTTTATTTTTCATATTTCTATAAGTTAGACAGACTGTCACATTACGAGGCTAGACAGGTCAGGTGACCATGTCTTGCACATATGCACAGTATGAGAGCTAATACGATTTTTTCTTTTCTTTATTTATATGTAGATGTTGAAGCACGGCCGTGCTGGTGTCCCAATGGAAGTCATGGGTCTTATGCTTGGGGAATTTGTTGATGATTACACTGTACGTGTTATTGATGTATTTGCTATGCCCCAATCTGGAACGGTATGTGTTTTGACATTTGAGTATTCTTTCATTTTCTTATGTTTTCATGTTGTCATTTCATTTGTTTTTCTCTCATAAGTGAAGAGACATTTCTACATTGATTGTTTATTGACAGCTGTTTGTCAATAAAGGAGCTTTGACATAGCTGCTTGATCTCTGACAATAGCAGCTAAACCTCCCTCAAAGTACACCCCACATCATCACCATAGGCTAGCATGGGTTGTTACAGACCAAGTCAGTACTTCATTGGGGCTACTATCCTCCTGGGTGGATCAGAGGAGCAAGTTTTGCTCAGATTATCTTTTTTAATTTAAAGAAAAAACAAACTGGATAATGTCATCATTTTACATCCACTCTTCCCTGCTTGCAAGGGTGGGATGGGTCTTATTCAGCATAGCATCTCTCCACTTGTCATAAATACAATATGGCTGAAAAAAATATAGTGGGAGTCTAGTCATGAATAGAATGTCTTTAATCATAAGTCCCCAGGATTAAAGCTGGCCTGGGGTTCATCATCATCATCATCATCGTCGTCATTTTACGTCTGCTTTTCCCTGCTTGCAAGGATTAAACAACAACAGTTACTTTTCTCATATTCATAATTCAGTGCCTTTCACTTGGGGATCCAGCCAGATCAGTTGGGGGCAGTTACTTCTGACAGGTCCTGATGGAAGGTATGCTTGAGAACTCTGCCTCCATGACCCTCCCTGAAATAAGTGGGCAAAGAAGTACCTCTCAAAAATCTTTTTTTTTTTTTTTAAATATTTGAAAGCCATAGGCAGTCTTTTGTTAGAAATATAGTAACAAAAGGGTTAATTGTTATTTCAAGTTTTTAAGATAATTCACGTTTTTGTTTCCATTTTTCTGTGTAGGGTGTGAGTGTGGAAGCCGTGGATCCTGTTTTCCAAGCCAAGATGTTGGATATGCTTAAACAGACTGGAAGGTGAATTAACACTATATACTTAATCTGTATTTTAATTAAAAAAACAAAAACATCCTAAGAGATACAACCTTGTAGGATGTCAGCTAAACCTCCATGGTTGTCAGCTAAACCTACATGGTTGTCAGCTAAACCCACATGGTTGTGAGCTGTAGACTTCATTTCAACTATTTATATTACATGACTATGAATCTGATTTTGTAAATTCCTTGCTTTCTGTGTTTCCAGGCCAGAGATGGTAGTTGGGTGGTACCATTCCCATCCAGGTTTTGGTTGTTGGCTGTCCGGTGTAGATATCAACACTCAACAGAGTTTTGAGGCATTATCTGAAAGAGCTGTTGCTGTTGTTGTGGATCCCATCCAGAGTGTGAAAGGAAAAGTACTGTATCTCATTTTACTGTTTATCATTTCATCTTGCTCCCTAACTTATCTTTTGTTGTAAATAATTTTGTGGAATACACACATATGTATATATCATTTATATATTATCTTTATATAGATGAACATACACACAGGCTTATGGATGTTATCCAACCATTTTGCTTGTGGTCTATGCCTGAGTTTCCTTTATATATATATACCCATCTAGGAGAGCAACTGCTCCAAATAAATTGGTAAGATGATTTCTCTTGTGCTGGTGGCACAAATAAAAGTACCTGGTCCATGCTGTAAAGTGCCAAATTATGAGCACATATATATATATAAGATGTATGTATGTATGTATGTATACACACACACTAATAAGAGGTAGTGGTGTGTTAGTTGCATCCAATATACCCCAGTAACTGATATCCTTACACTTACATTAGCAATGAATCCAATTGAATGCTGTGATAGTTTTAACATCTATCCATTCTCTTTCTTTCTCCTACTTCAGGTCGTTATTGATGCCTTCCGCCTGATTAATCCGAACATGATGGTCCTTGGACAGGAGCCGAGACAGACTACATCCAACTTAGGACATCTTCATAAACCTTCAATCCAAGTTAGTAATCTTTCAATTGATTCTGCAATTTTTTTTTTTTTTTACTGTATTTCATAGAGATTAATATAAAGACTAAATAGGGTGTGCACAGATTTTTGACAAAAGAATATTGAAAGTACTAAACAAAACAGTACTTTGACTGCATCAAAGTCTTTTCCTCAATCTGTGTTGCCGTAAATATGAATATTTGAAGTAATAAACCCGTTTTTTTTTTTTACATGTTTTACCCTTTAGCATTTACATTACTCTATATTTACTATTGTATTTTCATAGTAAAGGCTTTACCTCGTAATTATCCCGCATAATATTGAATCTATGAGATTTTGATATTATTTATTTTGAGAACAATACCTATATTTACTATTGTATTTTTGTATACCTTACAATACTTTAACATCAGTACAAGTAGCTGGATTGAAGAGAAAGAGGTGAGAGAATTCTGGCCGGATACAGCAGGTTTAAATAATAAAGGGTTAAATCATTACAGCTTATTAAGAATTATCCTGCAGCCAGTTAAGCATTGAATCACTGCACTTCACTATTTTTACATAAGTTATGTTATAATCACTGTCCTTCTGCCTCTCTCTCATCTGACACTATTTCTTGTTACAGGCACTGATCCATGGTCTTAACCGACACTATTATTCCATTGCTATCAACTACCGCAAGAATGAATTAGAACAAAAGGTTGGTTCACTCTCTCTCTTATGTCATTGGTAGATGTTTTAAAAATACATGTAATATATTATAAAACTATGGAGATTATATTATAAGGAACTTTAGAAGAGTATACAGACAGGTACATATATAAGTATGTAAGCCAGCATGTTGAGCCGGTGCTTATCCCGGTTTCATGGTATGAAGCAACTGAGAGTTCAAGACTCTCCCCTGGACAGGACGCCAGTCCATTACAGGGTTAAACCCCCAGCTATTGCTGGTACTCATTTTCAGCTGAATATACTGGAGCAACACGCAACCCAGGCCAGAAATCGAACCTACGACATTACAATCGTAAGTCCAACACCCTTACCACTATATATATATAAAGTACACAGGCTGCCACAATAATATATGCCTGGACAATGTGGGAGAACATTCTCTGATATGCAGAACCTCAGTTGTAAGCTGCCTTATGCTTCTAGTGAGCAGAATCGAGAAGGCCATACCATGGAGGATAGCACGGGAGATGCATTTAAACAGCCATTCCTGTGGGTGGCTTACTTCATCCCAAGAGCAGTGAGTGGGGAGGTGGTTCAGGAGCTCGGAACACAAGAGGTTTCCACAGCTGTAGCTTCAATAAATCTATTGGAAAGCCGTTGACTGTGTATATATATGTAACAACTTTCATTTACATTGTAATGTTAGTGTATTATATTTAACAATTGTCCACATTTATGTATGATGTTTAACTATTATCATCTCTAACACTGTCTTATTTTATCCTCCATTAACACAGATGTTATTAAACCTTCACAAAAAGAGCTGGGTGGATGGTTTGACATTACAAGACTATACCAATCATTGTAAACTCAACGAGCAAATTGTCAAAGAGATGCTGGAACTGGCCAAGAACTACCACAAGGTCAGTAAGGAAAAACATGCCTATCTATATACTACTAAAATTCTGCGATTGCTTGCTCGTCTGTAATGTAATACAGCCAAAAGAGCGCATAATAGGAAAATACTTTGAAAGGGGAAGTTAACCTTGAAATGGGAATAAAACAAGTTTCGCGTAAATCAGCGCATGTGTTCTGGGTACCTTCATAAACAAAGAGAGAGGAAGAGATAGTGGTTGTGACAGAGTAGATTGAGTAAGAGAGAACTGGTGGTGGTGTTGTGTATATATATATATATGTGTGTGTGTATGTCTATGACCTGTGTATATAATAACATCCAGTCCAAAACAAATGAGGTCGTGTAGGTGTCACGACAAAAAAAAAAAACACACAGTCCACGCTGTAATGTGGCTGTGTAGGTAACACGGTAAAAACCTCCCAGTCCACACTGTAAACGTGGTTGGTGTTAGGAAGGGCATCCAGCCGTAAAAAACCCGCCAGACAGTCCTATACGAGCAGGACAACAAATCTTGCCTCAAGTGGGAAAACTCCCGTCCAAACCGATGCAAGCGTGGAAGATGGACGTTAAATGATGATGATGTGTATATTTTAATTATTTTTAAGTGAATGGGTCACGGGTGGTCTAGTTATTAATAATACTAGATGAGTAACATCATCTTCTCCCTCTTTCTGTCACACACACACACACTCTCTCTCTATATATATATATCTATGTACATCTCTTTCGCTTGGCGTTCCTCCTCTTTCTATATAGATGAGGGTGAGGGCATAACTTTCTGTCACCTCCAAAACACAGCATTTGTCTTCTCTCTCTCTATGTATGTATGTATGTACATGTCTCTGACTTGGTGCTCCCTCTCTCTCTATAAAGTGACAGACAGCTCTTATTATAATATAATTCTTTTGCTGGTTTCAGTCAAAAGACTACAGCCATGCTATTATCATATCTGCTAATTTCTAGCTTATATTACTTTATCGTTTGTTTTAGCATGACTCTGGTGGTGTATGTCTGTCAGTGATTATATGTATGTATACCTATGATTAGATGTGTGTGTACATAGGTTTCTCTGATTGTCATCGAGTCAGTGTATCTGAAATTGTGTGTGCCTGTGACTACATGTATGTGTGTGGGTTTGTGTTATATGTCAGAGATTGTATGTGTAAAGGTCTGTAATATATGTAAAAAAATTTAAAAAAATGTTTATGTTTGTTTTGATAGGCCCTTGAGGGAGAGGAACCAATGACACCGGAACAGTTGGCTACCAAAAATGTGGGCAAACAGGTAAGTTTTAAGACTAATTCTTTTAAAATCGTCAGTAAGTTGCTAAATAAATTTTAAAACTTCATTAGACTTTGCCTTTAATTTGCAAATCTAGGGTCAGTCATGACTGAAGAGTTTTTTTTTTTTTAACCAGTTGCCATGACAACTCATTTCTCCTCTTCAATGATTTAATCTTTAGCACACTAAAGATTTTAATGAATTACCCTCCCCCTTGACACTGCATTATGTATTAAACAGAGATTACTCTATCAGCGACTTAATGCACCCAAAGCGTCCAGAAGGTTATGCTTTATTAGTTGCCATGCCAACTAGGTGATATGCAACAGTCAGCTCAGGTGTTATCTTCCATAATTTAACAAGCTGTATTAGTTTGGCTAACAACCAGATGATATTGTAAATTTCCTTTTTCATTACAGGATCCCAAGCGTCATCTAGAAGAACATGTAGATGTCCTAATGACCAAAAACATTGTCCAGTGTTTAGGCGCCATGCTTCACACTGTTGTCTTTAAGTAATCAATAAATTTTGGCAATTTTGATCTGTATCTTTTCACCACCTCCCCATTTTTTTCTTAGCCCTTAAAGAGAATAAATAAATAATAATAATAATGCTATTTATATCTTTGTTTTATTTATTTAATGTTTTAACTCTTAACATCCTGTAATAATTCAACAGAAAATATCTAAAAAGAGGTTTGTTAATTCAAATGTTTGTAGTGTCTTTACCAGCAGACAGATCTTTGTAAAGACTCATTTTTAATGAGATTCAGTGATGGTGCTGTTTTGTGCTTATCAAGAATAAGAATATCTTGTTAATGCAGTTACAGGATGTTAAGAGTTAAATGGACTCCACTACTTGACTGGTATTTTATTTTATTGACCCCTTCGATAGATGAAAGGCAAAGACTTAGAATGTAATGAGCCATAACTTAAATGGAGCTGTTACTTCTCCACATTGAAAGATCACAGCTCCGGTACTACAAACATTTGATTAGAATTTTACATGCAAAGCCAATAGGCAAGAGACCTAGAGGTTGACCACAAGCAAGTTGGTTGGTTTCACCTCAGATCCATCTGGAAGGTGTATCTTAGGACTGCCCCCCACAAACCTCATAGAAATAAGTGGGCAAAGAAGCTCTACTACTACCACCACAAGGCCAACAATTTTTTGGGGGAAAGGGCAAGTCAAATAACCCAACCCCAGTATTAGACTGGTATCTTTATTTTATTGACCCTGGAAGAATGAAAGATAAAGTTAACCTTGGTGGGATTTGAACTCAGAACGCAAAGAGCTGGAACTACATGCCAAAATGCATTTTGTCAAATCATCTTCCATACTAGCATGGGTTAGATGGATTTGTCCCATATGAGGCTAGATTGATCGGGTGACTGTGCCTCGCTTGTACAGGACTGTTTATGGCTGGATGCCCTTCTTAATGCCAACCACATTTACTGTGTGTACCGGGTGCTTTTTGTCATGACACCTACACGACCACTTTACAGTATGTGCTGAGTGCTTTTTGCTGTCTCCTACATGGCCACTTTACAGTGTAGACTGGGTGTTTTGTGGTACCAACATAACTACAGTAAGGGGGGTGTAGGGTGTATATTGGATTAATAGGTGCCTACTGAGTATGTTTAAGTCCGTGTGCAACGGAAGGCAAATTTCTGTATTACAATGCTCTAAAAGTTATGCCATACCACCACCACCTCCACTACATAAATATATATGGTTACTAATTCAGGCCAAAGTCAGCAATTTCTTTCGGTGGTAAGGAAGAGGGTGATTAAATTGACCCCAGAAATATGAAAAGGCAAAATTCACTTTGGCAGGATTGGAACTCAAAACATTTTGTTCGATACGAACGACTCTGCCAACCCACCACCACATTCAATAGTATAAAAATAATTGTTTCTACTTTTGTCACACGGCCAGCAATTATCCCAGTGCATTACTGGTACTTTATTTTATCGACCAAAAGCAAAGTTAATCTCAGCGACCCTCTACTGATACTGCCAATCCACCACCCCTTTGTATAACAATAATAATGTTAAGAAGAAGAAAGAATAATACTAATAACAAAGATGAATTGGGATCAAGAAAAAATTTTATAAACATTAATTTAAAAAAAACTTGAATCAGTAAAATAATATAAATTTGGGGATATAGGATGTGATGGGTTGGTCATACAATTTATTTCTTTTTAGTCCCCACCATTGTAAAATTATGATGATTTTCATAAGATCTCCAAATAAATCCAATAAATAATTATATTCCATCTGAAATACTTGGTCCCTCCTTATCTTAAGTAATGTCATTGATGAGACTCCAGAGAGCAGAAATTTTTTTCTTTCTTTCTCTCAAACTCTCAACGTTTTCATCTTCCTCTCTGTTTTTTTTACTCTAGCAAACTTATCTAAGAGCAGATTTAATTTTGGCGAGTTCGTTGGCAAACCTTTGGTCGACCTCGGCACTTTTTCTACACTGTTCTGTCATAAAGTCTGTCCATTCTTTAGACCTTTGTCGGCGACATTCCTCAAGGTAGTCGGTCTGTTAGAAGATAGAAATTACACCAACAAATCAGTGTGGAAGAAGAAAAGAAAAAGAAAAGATTTAACCCTTTCATTACCACATTTCTAATGAAATACACTATATTTCAATTAATTGATGAAAAATTTGAAGGGATTTACTCAAATTAATTATTTCCTTACTAAGATAGTAACTTAACGTATAGTTTTTATATAAAATTATTTTGGAAGATTTGAAATTAGAAAGGAACCCTTTGCAAAAGCTGAGAGGTTAGGGTTATGTTTCATAGAACCCGAGTTAGTTTCTAATGTTGGCACAAGGACAGCAATTTTTTTTATTTATTATATTGACCCCAGAAGTATGAAAGACAAAGTTGACCTCACCATAAAGGGCCGTAATTAAATGCTGCAAATCATTTTGTCCAACATTTATATAATGGTTTCTACTTTTGACACAAGGACAGTAATTTGAAAGGAAGGGGGAAAGTCGATCATATTGACCCCAGTGTGTGACTGGTACTTTATTTTATCGACCCTGTAAGGATGAAAGGCAAAGCTAACCTCGGCAGAATTTGAACTCAGACCTCTATGCCATAAAGCATGTTGTCAAACACTACCGATACTGCCAATCCACCAACCTAACGAAATGAAAAATCTCCTAAGATTCAACCCTTGCTCACCCTCTGACCACTTCCCTAAAAGATTGAGACTGGGTGAGTTAACTTGTTTGAACTTCTCTGACATCCAGGCTATTGTTTAAAATAAGTACAAAATGTATAAATAAGGAAAGGTAAAACTGACTGTCAGGAGTCTTATCAACGACATTATGTAATTTGAGTGTAAAGAGTCCTAACTAAATACAGAAAGGTTTTCTGTCTGACCCCTAATTATCATCATCGTTTAATGTCCATTTTCCACGCTAACATGGGTTGACCCTTAGGGAGAGAATCAGGTCAGAGGACCATGTCTAGCTCACCCAGGGCAGATTTTGGCTTGGTTTTTACAGCTGGATGCCCTTCCTAACGCCAACCACATTAGGAAGGGCATCCGCTGTAGAACCCCCCCCCCTCCCTCCCTCCAAGGCAATTATTTATACTAAATACCACTCTGGGGCAGTTGTTTATACTAAGCACCACCCTGGGGCAGTTGTTTATACTAAATACCCCCATGGAGCACTTGTTTATATAATCATCACCCTGGGGCAGTGCTCTATACTAATTACCCCATCAAGCAGTGCTTTTTACCACCCTCAAGCTGTTCTTTATATTAATTACTCCTTCGGGCTGTTCTTTATACTAAGTACCACCAACAGGCTTCACTCAGACTGTTGTTTATACTGAGTACCTCCAAGCTTCTAATTATACTAAACACCACATTCAGGCTGTTGTTTATACAAAGAACCACCCCCAAGTAGTTGCTTAAACCTGCCATATCCAGCCAGAATTCTCTCACCTCTTTCAGTTCAAACCAGCAGTAACCAGCTGCTTATACTTATGTTAAGGTATTGTTCTCAGAACAAATAATGTCAAAATCTCGTAGATTTGATACTATGTGAGATAAAGCCTTTACCATGAAAATATAATAGTAAATATAGAGTAATGTAAATGGTAAAGTGTTATACTAAGTACAAGAAATAAATATGATGGGAATAACCCCATAAACAGGCCCCTTTTGGCTAACTAAATAAAAACAACAAATAAAAAGATCTTACCTCTGGATGTTTCTTGGTACAAATTCTGTCACATATTTGAGTGGCTGTATTAGCTACAATAATATTTACAATACAATAATGTATATATATGTATGTGTGTGTGTGTGTGTTGAACAAGGAAAACAAAAAGTAAAATTTAATCCTTAATAAGTTTATTGTTTTACGATCATTTCAGAAGGTTGATTGATCATGATAAATCGATATAGTGTCTAATCAATAGTAGTTATGTAACAGGTAGATACCTGTGTATGTGTGCGTACGTGTGTGTGTGTATATATATACCACAGTGCATTATATATACTACAGTAATATTTACAATATAACAATGTATTATATATATAACAATATAAAAATGTGTGTGTGTGTAATATATATATTATAAAGTGAAATGACAGGAGGCCAAATATGTTGAATTTCCTAAATTATTTAGGAAATTCAACATATTTGGCCTCCTGTCATTTCACTTTATAATACACTCACTCTGTTCTCACACCACCAACATGATTCAACATTGAAGATGGATGAGTTGCATAACGTTGAGTGCTTTTCTCATATTACACATCATGGTTAACATTGCAGAATGACCAATTCTACCCAGTGGTAAACCACAGAATTTAAAAGTATATATATATCTAGGGCAGATAAAATTCCCGAGATCCATGAGTTCTCTCCAGTGGTCTCAGTTTCTCATCATCGCAACCATGTCTTGCATCTCCCAGAGACAAGTGTCAGTCCTTAGGGCATCAATATGTCATCCTCGGTCTCCCTCTTCTAGTGTGTCGATATAGGGGCTCCCACAGGACCACTGAGTGCAGTGTCAACTCTGAATGTCGGTTAGCATGTCCAGCTAACCTCAGTCTCCTCTGTGTTACTTACTAGCTTACTTTTGGGAGGCTCCCGTACAGCTCTGAGTTCTTCATCCTCAGTATATACTGATTAATGTTCAATGCTTTTTGTCATATCACCAACAGTTTACAGTTTACTACAATGGAAATACTGGGTCCTCCATCAGTTTCTATGATGAGCATTCAGTTATTTGACCAAATACAAATCAAACTTATGAATTAACCCTTTAGCATTTAAACCAGCCAGAATTCTTTCATCACTTTCTGTTGAAACCGGCCATTACTGGTCACTCATACTGATGATGAGGTATTGTTCTAAAAATAAATAATATCAAAATCTCATAGATTCAATATTATGTGAGGTGAAGCCTTTATCACAAAAATATAATAGTAAATATAGACTAATGTAAATGCTAAAGGGTTAATGTATAAATGATTCCACAGACATGTGTACCCTTCCTAACATACCAATTTTATTGACCTCACAAACAACAAAAGGCTTGTAGCTTCTACTTACTTTTGCTAGCTATATCTGTGAGACATATTTCAGCTTGTTGGAGACAACCTGGTAGGTAGAGATCTTGCATTAACGACACTTCTTCATTACATTTCTGAAGAGTAGTAAAGTCACGATGGCCTCGTTTCTCCTTTAAAAAAAAAATTATATTTCATCATTATCATCATTTAACTCTTAAAATCCTGTAATGATTTAGTAGCAAATATCTAAAAATGGTTTCTTAATTTACTAGTAAACAGATCATTGAAAATTTATGCTACTATATGAAATCTTTATTATGGACGAAAATCACACCATATCCCCTGCCAGTTTTACCCACACCCTCTTTTCATTATTCTCCCAGTTGTGTTGTCTTCATTGCCCAATGGCAAATAAGAAATAAAATATTTTTCACACTAAAAAAATAAACAATGACTTTGATATTAACCTTTTTAGCATTTACATTGCTCTATATTTACTATTGTATTTTCATAGTAAAGGCTTTACCTCACATAATATTTACATTCCTCTATATTTACTATTGTATTTTCATAGTAAAGGCTTTACCTCACATAATATTGAATCTATGAGATTTTGATATTATTTATTTTGACAATACTTTAACATCAGTATGAGTGGCCAGTTACAGCTGGTTTGAACAGAAAGAGGTGAGAGAATTCTGGCTGGATACAGCCAGTACTTTATTTTATCAACCTCGTAAGGATGAAAAGGAAAGCTAACCTCGGTGGGATTTGAACTCAGAACATAAAGGGTCATAATTCTGTGCTGCAAAGCATGGTGTCTGACGCTCTATCAGTACTGCCAATCCACCGCCCTTCTAATAATAATTGTTTCTATTTTTCTCATAAGGCCAGCAATTATACCAGTGCATTACTGGTACTTTATTTTATTGACCTCATAAGGATGAAAGGCAAAGCTAACCTCAGTGGGATTTGAACTCAGATCATAAAGAGGCGTAATTCTATACTGCAAAGCATGGCGTCTGACGCTCTACCAATACTACCAATCCATCACCCTCTTCTTAATAATAATAATGATTTCTAGTATAGGCATAAGGACAGTAATTTGGGGGAGGAGAAAGTCGATTAAATCGACCCCAGTATGTTACTGGTACTTTATTTTATCGAACCCGTAAGGATGAAAGGCAAATAATAACAAAAGGAAAAACAGAAAAGGTAACCAACCTCAAATTCTTTGAAGAAGTACAAAACATCTCCTTGTAGAACTGGACGGTGGTCATAGAGTCGGCTTTGAATTTCACTCAAGTCTTGAAAGAAGAAATGGGACAATAACATTTAAAATTTTTTATTATTATTATTTTACATTACTAGCTGTAAGGGCATACATCCTGTACAATCTGGTAAATGTTACCAGCACTAGACTATGCTCCTATCCAGTGGTGAGCGAGACTGATTTGTTATCCAATTCATGCTAAGATTCAAAAGTTAAACACCAGCCACGTAAAGCCCTTTGTGCCTTAGAAAACATCATTACAGACCTTAACATGTCAGATTTCTGAGCTGTGGGACATAAATGAAGTCACCGACTACCAGAGCAGTATTCAATATTTATTTTTTAAAAGTCTGGTACTTATTTTATCGATCTCTTTTGTCAAACTGCTAAGTTACGGGACAGTTCCCATGACTTTCGGAAACATTTTTTCACGCTCAGAGTTGCTGAAGCATGGAACAAACTACCTGCATCAGTTGTTAGCTGTCAAGACACTGCATCCTTTAAAACCTCCATGCTTCCTGAGATTTGCCAACACTACACTTCATGTCTCCCTTCCATACACACGCACACATGTATTTCATGACTCGTACACTGTTCATTTTCCTGACATCTGTACATTATTCTATGTACTATACATGCACCTTTGATGAGTTGTAGTGCACCTGAGAACTGTACTCAATAATTTCAGAGACGTGCAACCAAGCGCATACCCTCCATCAGACACCTACCATACTCTGAACGCCTTGCTTCCCTGGGCATGGATTCATTGAAGCTCCGACGTTTGGCAATGGACTTGGTGAATACCCACAAAGTTTTTAACCATCTCGCCAATTGCAAACCTGAGCGCCTCTTTGATCTCCATGTGTCTAACACACGTGGACATGCCTACAAGATCAGAAAACAGCACAGCTCCCATGACTTTCGTAGACATTTTTTCACGCTCAGAGTTGCTGAAGCATGGAACAAACTGCCTGCGTCAATTGTTAGCTGCCGAGACACTGCATCCTTTAAGACACTCATGCTTCCCGAAATACGCCAAAACTACACCTGATGTACCCCTTCCATACACATGCACACGTGTGTATCATGACTCGTGCACTGTTCATTTTACTGATGTTTGTGCATTGCCCTATGTACTGTACATGCACTTTTTTGATGAGTTGTGGTGCACCTGGGCACTGTACACAATATTTCATTATTGTTATTATATCATGACTCATACACTGTTCATTTTCCTGACATTTGTACATTATTCTATGTACTATACATGCACCTTTGATGAGTTGTAGTGCACCTGAGCACTGTACACAATAATTTCATTATTATTATTATTATTATTTACTACACCTGATATCCCCCCTCCATACACACGCACACATGTATATCATGACTCATACACTGTTCACTTTCCTGACATTTGTATATTATTCTATGCACTATATATGCACCTTTGACGAGTTGTAGTGCACCTGAGCACTGTACACAATAATTTCATTATTATTATAAACATAGACATGTATATACGCAGTGTCATCAATGTGTTAAAATGAGTTTGGGTGTATATTTTACTCATAGTGTATCTAGGATTACAATATCTAAACAAGTTGTTCATTTAAGTCGATAAAGCGTGATTTAATGGAAGTTTGGCTGCTGTTTCTAACAAGTCGAATGAATGCGTAGTCTTCCTTCTAACAAGTGGTTGTCTTAGTAGAGCTGACGTATTATCTAAAACATTTCACTCAAGACCGTCCTGTATTATCGTTCATGTCTTAGTATATCTAGAATTACATTATCCTTCTTTTTTTATAGACGACACTGTGTGATTTGACGAAGATTTGGCTGCTATTTCATGTATGTTAAGAAACAACACAACATACAAGCCCCTTATGTGTGTGTGTTTACATTAGTTTATTTAAGTATGTGCCTGTATATTTACGTGTACACATATATATGAGTGTGCATATTTACAAGTGTGTGTGTATATATATATTTTTTTTTATGTATGTATGTATATATATATGGGTGGGTGTGTCCATAATGTTGTCAGAAACAGAGAAAATATACCTTTAATCATCAAGTCGAAAGCCATGATCTATGTTCCGGAAATAGATTTATGCTTCTACACATGCGCACTAGAATCAAGTCTATGAGTTGTTGGCAGCGGTTATCTTTCGGGTGGTAAGGTGAGTGATGCGGTTTCGAGTTCCGAAAGGAACCGCTTCACCTATACCCATTATATCCCATTGAAAGGCCAGAGAATTTCAATTTTTGGATAAGCTGTAAACCAGCAACTTCATAAAATAATAAGGTGGAGGAGTTTAGGAAGAAGCACTCCCACACAACTTTTTCTCCCCTATTTTGTTTTTCGGATTCTTAAGGTTTAAATATAGATTAAAGGAAATCTTTGTAAAATTTTAGTTTTTTTATTTGTTATTTTTCTCCCCGCTCCGCCACCGATAACTTTTTCGTATTTTTAACTTTCTTTTTTTTCGTTAAATGTTCTATGCAGTGCAGGATTTATTATTGTGCTTAGGTGTGCTTAAACACAGGGCCCTGTTAGCCCATCTTCCTGCCAAAAACAATTTTTTTACCGGGCCTACCTCTTTCAGATCTCAAGTAAGGGGCCTCATCTGTCTTAAATTCGGCACTGATCCTATGACTACAGGTGAAGCTGTAGAGTGATCGTTGAGGAGAGAACTCCCACAGCTCCTGATTTTACCGTAAATTGCCTATGCCCCCTAACGTGGTCGTACAATGTACGCTGGGTTGTAGAGTCGTTTAAATGTCCTGTGACAGCCAGTAACTAACTCATGTCATCTCCATGTAGATACAGTGTAAAATATATAATATAATCCATAGCCCACACTGGGGTAGTGTAGGGGTATGTGTGAAGCCAATTCTCTGACAGGACCAAGCAGGGTTCATTAACCGACCAATGTCTCCTTATGGAATGATAGAGTGGTAATTATATAACCTATGTCCTTCCCCAGCACCTTTCAGTATTCCTTCAATAGTTTATACCCTACCCTCTGGGGTTGGAGGCTCACAATGTTCCATAAGTAGCATTTATTCGAACTGGTGTTTGTACAGGCTCAATATATTTGCCTATATTCCCTACCATGGCTTTGCATGGTTTATCTAGCAATCTTTGTCCCCAGCATGGGCTTTACATGGTTTATTAATTGGCACTAGCTGACCCTGTGCCATAAAAAATGATGGCTGACTGTACATTTTTTCAGCCTGTGACTTTCGAGACGTTTGAGGGAGTCGAGCCGCTGACTGCAATGTTCCTCTCCTCACTGGTGGCTCGCCTAATAGAGGTAACTGGTGAATCTCGCAAGGGCACTTAGTTGTTCCAGCGCTTTAGCCTCGCTATCACCCAAGGCACGTGTGCTGGCTTGCCTCAAAAATCATTAGAGAGGTTGCTCAGTACCCCTCACTGCTGTCTTTTGCTCTGGTGTTGGCTCGGTTGTTCACATCTTCCTTTAATATTGTAACATTAAAAGAATATATCCTTCACTGTAATATCTATACATAATGTAAAAAAAGAGATGTTTGTTTGTTGGTTGGCTGTTTTCTTCGCGCTCACTCACAGTGATACAAACATACAAATACACAGCTGTGACGAATCTTAGAACTCTGTTTCTCACCCCCTTCCTTCCTCAGTTGATATAATCACCCCTTTCTTCCTCAGTCGATGTTTACCCCTTCCTTCTTCAGTCATCTCTAGTGTGTGATGGACAAATACACAAGGCTATTATAGTAGTAGTTACTTCCCCACCAGAGCTTTACACAGTTTATTAACTAACCTACCTCTCCCACCACCACCAGAGACACATGGTTTATTAACTAGTCTACCTCACCCACCAGGCCCTAAGCAATATATGTCCACCAATGAGTTTTGTAAAAGTTTCCTTCACTGTGGTTATTAAGTGTTAATTATCATCATCATCATCGTTTAACGTCTATCTTCCACGCTAGCATGGTTTTAGACGGGAATTATCTCACTTGAGGCAAGATTGGTTGTCTTGCTGGTATAGGACTATCTGACAAGTTTTCTACGACTTGATGCCCTTCCTAACACCAACTACGTTTACAGTGTGGACTGGAAGTTTTTACCGTGTTACCTACATGGCCACATTACAGTGTGGACTGTGTGTTTTTTGTCCTGACACCTACACGACCTCATTTATTTAGGACTGGATGTTGTGGTACCAACATAACTTTACAGAGAAAGGGTGGTGTTGATGGGGATGGCAGAGGTAGTGGGATGGGGGTGTATTTTTGGTTAAGAGGTGCCTACTCACTGTAGTAAGTTTCACTTTGTACTTAAGCCAGGCGGGTCTTCTATATTACTGCGTAGCACCAAAGATCTCGGTCCAGTGACATTGTCTTGGAGAGGTGTAAGTGTGTAAGGTCAGAATTTATCAAATCATCCCAGGTTTTTCTGGGTCTGCTTACTTGGTAGCCTATAAATCCTCCCAAGGCCATCCAGTCAGTCATGTAGCCTTTGTACTCTTCTGATGAAATACAATCTAATTAACCTATATACCCTGTCTGGGTTATACAGGAGTAATTATATAACCTATATACTTTGAACGGTGGTGAACTGGCAGACTCATTAGAACATCAGAGAGAATGCTTTATGGTATTCATTCCGATTCTCTGCTCTCTGAGTTCAAATTTGCCTTTCATCCTTTCGAGGTCGATTAAAAAAGTACCAGTCTAGTACTGGGGTCGATTTTCCCTCTACATCTCTGTCTCATTTCCTCTCTTTCATTTTCTGTCTTTCTCTGGGAGAAATCTACTGTACTCAGAGCTGGAGAGGGATGGGCTCCGCCAGGCTTAAAATGCCCCCAAAATGTATGTCAATACAGTACCCCGGTGACTCTATTAGGAGTTACGGGACCATACATATACACCTTGCCAGAGTCATACAAGCTGATGCAACTTATATACCATGTTAGGTCCTTCAAGGATAATTATATGATCTACTGTATACCCTGCCAGAGTCATACAGGGATAACTGTGACCTATATACCCTGCCTGAGCCATACATACTTATGCAACCTATAGACTGTCTGGATCATGCAGGGTTATGTTCTATATACCATGCTTGGGTCAGTCTTTACTACGTGACCTATATATCTTGCCTGAGTCATCCAGGGTTAATTATCGTTTTAACATCTGCTTTCTCTGCTAGCAAGGTGTACATAGATCAAGTCAGTACTGAAGCAGTAGTTATTGATCTCCCAAACAAGCCAGGGATCTGTTGTCTCGCTTAAATATAGTCTCACATTCAACTGAGTGCACAAGGGAGGTTGCCATGCTTATTTATATATAGGCATATATATATCATCATCACCGTCATCACTGTTTTATGTCCATCCTTCCACGCTAGCACGGGTTAGACAGGTTGTCCTGTTGTGGGCAATGCGAGGTTGGGTGACCATGTCTTGCTCATACGGACACTGATTTTGGCTTCATTTCTACAGCTGGATGCCCTTCCTAACACCAACCTCATTTACAGTGAGTGCTGAGTGCTTTTTTTACTGTGGCGCCTACACGACTACTTTACAGTGTGGGCTGGGTGCTATTTTGTTGTGACACCTCCACAACCACTTTGCAGTGGGAGGGGATGGAGGCATCTTGTCTATATGCTTCAGCTTCGGCTTGTACCCATGGGAAGTCGGGTCTTCTGTATTACTACGTGACGCCAGAGGTCACGGTCCTGTGTCATCGCCTTTGAGAGGTTCAATTGG
>OZ024760.1:4625311-4710311 GCA_964016885.1 Eledone cirrhosa | reverse complement strand
TCAGCATAACAAAATTTTTTTGAATCTCCGAGGTAATAATAAACAAACGCTTGATTTGTTTAGGTCAATCTCATTAGAAAACATTTTTTGTTACAACAAATTTTTTTTATACCCCATGAATTTCGTTATAACGGAATTTCATATTATATACTGTTGTATTTTCACAGTAAAGGCTTTATTTTACATAATTATCACACATAATACCGAATCTATGAGATTTTGATGTTATTTATTTTGAGAACAATACATTAACATCAATATGAGTGGCCAGTTACAGCCGGTTTGAACAGAAAGAAGTGAGAGAATTTTGGCGGGATAGTTTCCCAGTGAAAGACTAAACTCTTTAGCATTTACATTACTCTATATATACTCTTTTTGTGGTAAAGGCTTTATCTCACATAATATTTGAATCTATGAGATTTTGATATTATTTATTTTGAAATCAATGCCTTAACATCAGTATGAGTGGCCAGTTACAGCCGGTTTGAACAGAAAAAGGTGAGAGAATTCTCTCCCTTTCATTTCTCTCCCTCATTTCTTAAGTTCTTTTTCTTGCTCTTGCTCCTCCCCATCTCTCTCTATCTATCTATCTCTTGTTCTCTTCTACTGTCTCATTATTTACACCAAAACAACAACAACCAACCATACTACTAACAACATTGAAAGAAATAATCCTGTTCACAGGATTATTTCTTTCAAAGCCAGTGCCCCAGCATGGCGTCATCCAGTCGGCTGGAACAGGTAAAACAGTAAAAGTGTAACTAACAATTACTAAACAACAATAACAACAACATCAAGATATCCTCACCCAAAGAATGGCAGATATTGTAGTACTGTCTGTTTACTGATGGATCCTGTAATATTTGCCGAGTTTTCTATCACACAGCTTATGACCTTCCGCAGGAAGGCTTGAAACCGGGTCCGTCTCATTTCAACAACACGAGGGTCCTACCAATAAAAACAACAGCATTAAATTATTAATTTATAATAATAATAATTGTTTCTACTTTTGGCACAAGGCCAGCAATTATCCCAGTGCATTACTGGTACTTTATTTTATCGACCCCGTAAGGATGAAAGGCAAAGTTAACCTCGGCGAGATTTGAACTCAGATCATAAAGGGCCGTAACTCTATGCTACAAAGCATGGCGACCGACCCTCTACCAATACTGCCAATCCACCGCCAAATAATAATTTATAATAATAATAATTGTTTCTACTTTTGGCACAAGGCTAGCAATCACCTCAGTGCATTACTGGTACTTTATTTCATCGACTCCATAAGGATGAAAGGCAAAGTGGGATTTGAACTCAGATTGTAAAAGGCTGTAACTATGCTGTAAAGCATTACGTCTGACCATCTACCGACACTGATTTAGGCACAAGGCCAACAATTTGGGGAGAGGAGAAAGTCGATTAAATCGACCCCAGTGCATTACTGGTGTTTTATTTTATCGACCCCGTAAGGATGAAAGGCAAAGTTGAACTCAGAACATAAAGGGTCATAACTCTATGCTGCAAAGCATTGTGCCTAATGCTCTGCCGATACTGCCAAACCACTGGCCAATAATACTTAAAA
This sequence comes from Eledone cirrhosa, assembly GCA_964016885.1. Taxonomy (NCBI): domain Eukaryota; kingdom Metazoa; phylum Mollusca; class Cephalopoda; order Octopoda; family Eledonidae; genus Eledone; species Eledone cirrhosa. The sequence goes on along the minus strand of OZ024760.1, from coordinate 4,708,732 downwards.
TACAAATCAACATATGTCACAAATTTCAATCTACTGGCCATAGAAACAAAGTTTTACCTTGTAGCCAACTCTAACTTTAGATGGGAAATTAAATTGCCCCAGGATCGGATATTTTTTCTTCAGTTTGGAGTAGAATACATAAAATTGACGATAACGTCTGTATACATTCCATTCTTCATCTTGAATTCTGATATAGACCTAGAAAAGAAAGGACATAATTTATCTACAGATGTAGTAAAGGAAATGGCTTTACAGATGTCATAAGAATTAACTTATCTACACATGTAGAAGGAAGTACGTGGTTAGAATGTTTCAGGAAAGAATCGCTGGACAGATTTTACAAGCAAAACCAACTGGCAGGAAACCCAGGAGTAGACTCCAAGCAAAATGGTTGGATAACATCCATGAGCTTGGCTGGTCTCACTTAGGGATACAGCCGGATCAATTAGAGACAGTTGTTTCTGACAGGACCTGGTGGAAGGAATAAATGAGCAAAGAAGAATTATATCCAGTGTGTATATTAAAATTTAGAAATATATTTACCTGATATACATGATAGGTGTCTGATGACAAACCACGTAAAAATGCTGATGGAATCCAAACATGTACAAGGTTTCTCGGACTAATGGTTAGACTGTATATATAAAGAAAAGACAGAGATAGTACTTCAGTTGTGTAAATTGATGAAACAAAATGTAAGACTCTTTAAATCCTTTCAGTACCATATTTCTAATGAAAAACTGCCTATGGATTTGAAATCACTTTGAAGATCATTAAGCATTTTGGAGCAGGCATGTCAAACTGAGGGTCCCATGAGGGCCACATGGGTCACATATGTGTTGTCTGAGAGCCACACATTAAAACTAATATTTTTTATTTTATATTATGCTCACGCTGAAAAAACCTTTGTGCGGGCAGGTGACAGGTGTGCTTGTAAAGGGCCGCATGCAGCCTGCATGTTTGACTTGCCTGTTTTAGAGGGATTTACTGATATAATTAACTTTCTTATAAGTAAGCTGGAGTTTGAAACACAATAAAGGTTGGTGTTTGGAACATAATATTCTCATTATTTAAATAGTGTTTGGAATATAACTTAAAGATTCTTACATAAAATTTGATAAAAGGGTTTTTTTAATAAAAGACACAGGTAATGTCTTTCATTAGAAATATGGTCATGAAAAGATTAAAGTGTATATATTTATCTAAAAAAAATCCTTCTATCAAATTTTAAGCACCAGCCTGATGAGCCTTTAACTAACCATGAAAAAACTGGTTTTGGCCAAGTCGATGATGATAGAGTTAAACAGATATAAAGAAGGTTAAACACTTACTTGTCGACATCTAAGGAGACACAGTCTGAATAAGATGGACCTTCATCAGGTAACTGTAAAATATATAAAGTAAACAACATTTTAAAACAGAGATATCACACATTATACTGAAATAATTTGAAAGAAGAAAAGTTCTATGATACAAGGCTGATTATTTTAACCTGTTGACTGCTGTGTATATTTTACACAGCTACAGTTGCTAAGCCGGATTTTTTGTCCGTAAAATGACTGTTTTTTTTAAACAAACATTCATTAACAACACATATCTGAATGATTTACAAACATCACATCAATAAACTAGTAACCCCATCTAGCTTTGAAGTTATGAACTATTAAAAAAAGAGTTCAAACATGTTAGGACGAGTTATCTCGTCTACGACACTGAAGAGATTAAAGTGTTTATATTTATCTAAAAACCCTCCATTATTATTTTATATATTAGGGCGGTGGATTGGCAGTATCGCCATGCTTTCCAGCATAGTTACGTCCCTTTGCGGTCTGAGTTCAAATCCCGCCGAGGTTAACTTTGCCTTTCATCCTTACGGGGTCGATAAAATAAAGTACCAGTAATGTACTGGGTAATTGATGGCCTTGTGCCAAAAGTAGAAACAATTATTATTTTATATTATAACCTTTGTTAAGTTCTTTTACTAAAACATACCAAATTCTTGATTATTTTCAAAATGATTTGAAAATCATAGGTAGTGTCTTTCATTAGAAATATGGTAACAAAAAGGTTAATTTGGCCCTGACCACTAAATGTTTTACACCTTAACCCTTTACCATTCACATTACTCTATATTTACTATTGTATTTTCATGATAAACACTTTACCTCACATAATTATCTCCCATAATATCGAAACTATGCGATTTTGATATTTTTTATTTTAAGAACAACACCTTAACATCAGTATAAACGGCTGGTTATGGCCAGTTTAAACAGAAAGAGATGAGAGAATTCTGGCCGAATATGGCCAGTTTAAATCCTAAAGGGTTAACAAGAAAGTCAGATGGGCTGAGCTGAAAATTCTCTCCAAATTATATAAACATACAGGAGAAGTTGACACATGCATGCATGTCTGTCTAGGATTATTGAAAGGCAGTAACCAGTACTGACCGGTCCATGGAGACTGATGAGTTCCTGTCGTAGCTGTTTGATGAGGGCATCTTTCACTTGGATGGTTCGATGTAAAGCTTCATTGAACTCTATCAACTCACCATGCATCTCGGCTACCTAAGAAGTGGAGAGGGGAAGAGAAAGAGAGAGAGAGTAACGAATGGGAATATTTTGAACAATAACATGATGATGATGGCAGTGGTGGCGATGATGATGGCAGTGGTGGTGGCGATGATGATGGTGGTGGTGGTGGTGATGATGGTGGTGGTGGTGATGATGGTGGTGGTGGTGGTGATGATGGTGGTGGTGGTGATGATGTGATGATGGTGATGATATGATGATGATGGCAGTGGTGGCGATGATGGTGGTGGTGGTGGCGATGATGGTGATGGTGATGGTGATGATGGTGATGATATGATGATGGCGGTGGTGGTGACGATGATGGTGATGACGATATGATGATGAGGGCAGTGGTGGCGATGATGATGGTGGTGGTGACGATGATGGTGATGATGGCGGTGGTGGTGATGATGATGGTGGTGATGATGACGGCAGTGGTGGCCATGATGATGGTGGTGATGATGATAATGGTGATGATGGCAGTGGTGTCAATGATGATATGATGATCATGATGACAGTGAGGATGGTGGTGCTGATGATAATGGTGAGGACTATGATGATGGTGATGATTATGATAGTGGTGATGATGATTAAGATGATGATGATGATGTTGATGATGATATAATGATGATGATGATGATGATGATGGTGGTGGCGGTGATGATTATGATAATGGTCATGACGACAATGACGGCAACAAAGATGATGATGATATAATGATGCTAATTATGATGATGATGATGATGATCAACAACAACAACAACAATAACAACAACAACAATGACAACAACAGACCCAACCTACTTGAATCAGTTTTTTCTCATATTCTGAAGCTTCATGGCTGTAATCTATGTTTGATTTTGGTGGTGGGATAACTGGCTGTAACTCATCTAGGTGGATACCAAGGGAACCTGCAAAGATTTGAGATCATCATCATCATCATCATCATTTTCATCATCAGGTTTACTTTTCTCATGCTGGCATGGGTTGGATGAGACTTTTTCTGAGGCAGTATTTTACAGCTCAATACCATTCCTCACACCAATCTATGATTTATTTATCAATTCTTCTTCTTTAGTACAGTACTTATTCCATGTCAAACTACTTAGCTGTGAGACATGTTGCTTTTGCAAGCTATAAACAAATGGTACTGCTTGCTTGAATACCAAACAACAATGTTATCGCTAACATTAAATATATATATAGAGCGGTGGATTGGCAGTATCGGTAGAGGGTCGGACGCCATGCTTTACGTCCATTTACGGACTGAGTTCAAATCCCGCCGAGGTTAACTTTGCCTTTCATCCTTACGGAGTCGATAAAATAAAGTACCAGTAATACACTGGGATAATTGCTGGCTTTGTGCCAAAAGTAGAAACAATTAAATATATATATAGCAAAGGAAAGGAGCAAAATATATTATAAATTTGTAAATTTATAAATATATAATAAATTGAAGTGAAAGCAACTGGTGCGTGTGTTTCTTATTGGCAACATGACCCTCCCAAAGTATAACAATATTTTTATTATAGCTATCTTGAAAATATATTTTCCTAAAATTTATGTATATATTTAAAACATACTATGGTCACATCGATATACTTTTCAAGAATGTTTAGCTAATGTGGTTCCATGGGGTAGAGGACATTAAGAGTTAATGTCCTCATTTTATAATCCAGTGATCCAGTATTCTAATTATTCAATAATCTAATATATATATATATACCTTCTGCCTTGGTACCTTCTTTCCTCAGTAACTGAACTGCATTAACATATTTCTTCAGTTGGTGCCTCAACAGTTCATTCTCTCTGAAGTGGAAACAACAACAAAAACAATTGATTGAAAATCGTCTTCAACAATAACAGCTGTCTCAGAATCATTGCCAACAACAACATCATCATCAACAACTGGTTGAAAAACAAGTGAGGGTGCATGGAGGTTACTGAATATGGTGGGAAGAGCAGATTAGAGGAAGAGTGGGGCTTGGAAATCCTTAACAACACGCCATAAATCTGAGTGTGTCTTGTCTATTTGGGTGTGGTAAGGGTGTTGGACTTACGATCATAATGTTGTGGGTTTGATTCCTGGACAGGATTGTGTGTTGTGTTCTTGAGCAAAACACTTCATTTCACATTGCTCCAGTATACTAAGCTGAAAAAGAGTACCAGCAATAGCTAGGGGTTTAACCTTTCCATGGACTGGCATCCTGTCCAGGTGGGGTAAGTTTTGTACTCTTAGTCACTTAACACCATGGAAACCGGGATAAGTACCGGCCTGATGGGCTTCCAGGCTTGAGACAGACTTTAGATGTGTAAACCTGGGTGTGTTTTGTAAACCTAGGTGTGTCTTGTAAATCTGGGTATGTCCTGTAAACCTAGGTGTATCTTTGAAATCTGAGTGTGTCTTGTAAAGCTGGGTATGTCTTGTAAAGCTGGGTATGTCCCATAAATCTGGGTGTGTCCTATAAACTTGGATGTAAAAGAAGGTGACTTACTTTTGAAGTGTCTGTATCTTACTGTTATCTTTCTCCTGTAGAACGGCCATCTTTTTTTCCAGGTCACTGATTTCAGCTCTCACAGACAGGCAAGTCTCCTTTTCTTGTGAAAGCATATGTTGTAATGATCTATACATAAATATATAAATATATATATATAGTGTGAGTCTATATATTGTAACAACATAAATATATATATATATATGGAGGCACATGGCTTAGTGGTTAGAGCATTGGCCTTGCAATCGAAAGGTTGTGAGTTCAATTCTCAGACCAGCTGATGTGTTGTTTCCTTGAGCAAGACACTTTATTTCACATTGCTCCAGTTTCCTCAGCTGTAGAAATGAGATGATAGGGACTGGGGTCCCTATCATTCCACTGCAAAGTGGTTGTGGAGGTGCCACAGCAAAAAAGCACACAGCACTCACTGTAAATGAGGTTGGTGTTAGGAAGGGCATCCAGCTGTAGAAATCAAGCCAGAATCTGTTCCCGTCCCACCCTTGCAAGCAGGGAAAAGCGGGCGTAAAATGAAATGATGATGAATGATGATGATATAGAGAGAGGGAGTCAATATAGGAGGGTCAGTTGAAAAGTTCATAGGCTGACCATGAAGGATTGAAATCTTGCATGCATCAATTTCAACTCTTCTTGTTTATATAATAACTGCATTGTTTCTTTCCAGGGACTATGTTGAAACATAAACCTCACTTGGTCATTCCATGAGAGTATCTTGTTCAGCCTATGAACGTTACAGCTAACCTTCATATTGTAACAACACACACACACAAATATGTATTGAAAATGTGCTTCAATTAATTTTGAAAATTAGAATTTTTTTCCATACAATAACGCATATGTGTATATGTGTATATGTGTATATGTGTGTGTATGTGCATATGCATACATTTATATGTATGAGTGTATAAACGTGTGTATAAACGTATATAAACGTGCAAACACAAGACACACTTACAAAAATACATACTCAGACATATATTCACACAAACACACGCACATACCTTCACACAAACACACATATATACCTTCACACAAACACACATATATACCTTCACACAAACACACACAACAACAACAACAGAAACAACAGCAGCAGTAACAACAATAATTGTTTCTACTTTAGGCACAAGGCCAGCAATTACCCAGTGCATTACTGGTACTTTATTTTATCGACCCCGTAAGGATGAAAGGCAAAGTCAACCTCGGAGGGATTTGAACTCAGTTCGTAAAGAGCAGTAACAACAATAATGATGACAAACACAACAGTGACAAACACAACAACAGCAGTAACACCTTCAACAGCAACAACAACAGCAGTAACACCACCAACAGCAAAGACAGCAGCAGTAACACCACTAACAGCAATAGTAACAACAATAACAATGACAAGCACAACAACAACAAAGACAACAACACCACCAACAGCAACACAGCAGTAGTAACAACAATAACTAAAATACAAAATCTAAATGTCAAAACCTGTTCTGTTCTTCCACGTGATCTTTACGAACCATCATTGTCACAATGGCTTTCTTTAGCTCACCTGTAAGTAGAACAAAATAGATCAAATGAATCAACTATAATAATAAGTCAGGTGTGTTTGTATATTTATTTATATATATTTGTCCCGTCTGTAACTCTTTCAAATTACACATATACAGAATTAGGATTTTTTTCAACATGCTGACGTGTATGTGTATATGTGTGTGGATGTGCATATGCATACTTGTATATGTGTGAATATATGAATATAAACATGCAAACACAGACAAAGTTACAAAAATACACTCAGACATACCTTCACACAAACACACACATATATTCACACAAACACACACATACCGTGACACAAACACATACAAACATTCACACTAACACATATACACAGCATAACAAATGGAACGCCAGCTGTTATTTTACTAGAGTTTTTCCACCACCCCCTTCCTTCCTTTTACACACACACACATTCACGCAGGCAGTAGACGCAAAGAGAGAAGAGTAGTATGAGGTAGTCAAACTACTCCTCTCTCTTTATGTGTTGTGACAGAATTGCATTAGCATTAGAAAGACCAATGGAAACATTGTTTCCTTGGTCCAATTTGACGACCACCATCCCACTCGTTAAGCGAATGAAATATATATATATATATACACACATATATATATATACATAAAACTTTTCATGAAATAGTCTTTAAGATTATACAGAGCATTTGATGTTTTTCCAAATTGAAGGATAAGTATTTTAGACTTTATTTTATCATGAGTTAAGGCTCTATTGATTTTTCCCCGGATTTCACTAAATTCTGTGGATGAATTTATATCCTGATTCTCTTTTGAGATGAGTTTGAATTATTTTTCCTACATCTTACGTTAACTATTTTTCCCATCTTGACGCTATAGTCGCACATATGTTATGGAATACTGTTAGCTTCTCGCTACAACAATTTCTATACCTTTCATTTATATATTTATACTCGGATTTTTTTTCCTAGAGTGCTTAAATTATTTGTGACTAATCCCGTTTTTTTTAATAAAAACTGCGATAATATTGCTTTTTTTTGCTAAACTCCTTTTGCACAGTTTTTTTCGGAATGTATTTGACTGTTATTTCTTGTAAACAAACACTCGCTTCATTCTGACGTCACTAGCCTTTTCCTCATGTGCGTTTTTCATAATCACGCATGATGGTGAACCAGCCAGTTTTAAAATTCCCTTTTTGGCTTATAAATCTGTGAGAGTCCTGGTTATCTGGTTGAGCTCTGCTGACGATTGAAATCCAACTGTGACTATCTTCACTGAAAGTTTTCATGAAATAGTCTTTAAGACTATACAGAGCATTTGATGTTTTTCCAAATTGAAGGGTAAGTATTTTAGACTTTATTTTATCATGAGTTAAGGCTCTATTGATTTTTCACTGGATTTCACTAAATTCTGTGGATGAATTTATATCCTGATTCTCTTTTGAGATGAGTTTGAATTATTTTCCTACATCTTACGTTAACTATTTTTCCCATCTTGACGCTATAGTCGCACATATGTTATGGAATACTGTTAGCTTCTCGCTACAACAATTTCTATACCTTTCATATATATATAAAGACATTTTTTCCAATTCCAACCCGCCCGTCCTCTCAATCTATCTTATTTCTCATTCTTTCTTCCGATGAAGGACTAGCGTCCGAAACGTTAAGACCCTCTTCCTGCTATATCAAGCGTTAACCTAATATATCCCTTCCATATACTGTACTGATTGTGTTCTTAATTCTGTTTACCTTTTACATATATATATATATATATATATATATATATATATATATATATATGCAAAAGTTCTATTTAAAATTGTTGGGATACAACAAGTAAATATTTTTATAACTGATATAAAGCACTCGACAAAAACAATGGTTGCATTTTAAAAGGGTACGTCAAAGCTTATTTGTAAAACTGTTATATATTGTATTTTGTCTGATGAAGGCATACCATAATTTAATTTGGTATCCCTGAAATATGTATAATGAAATAAATATGGTTTTATAAATATAGTTTACATTTATTAATATCGTATATATATATATATTGGGTCGTCAAGTATAAAATTTGTAGAAATTTGTTTTTTTTTCTACAAATTTCATAACTTGACGATCCAATATATTCATGCATATGTGTATGTAGAAAAACAATAAAATTAGGGGAAACTTTAGACTTACTTGTGGTCATTTCATTATGGGTATCCTGTTGTACATTCCCACCATCACCTTCAGTCCTGTAATGTTGACTACACATGGAATAAATGGATAAAAGAACAAAATAAAATTATAACTAATAATAATTGTTTCTACTTTTGGCACAAGGCTAGCAATTACCCCAGTGTATTACTGGTACTTTATTTTATCGACCCCACAAGGATGAAAGGCAAAGTAAACCTCTAATAATGGCTTCTTATATAGGCATTAGGCCAGCAATTTTTGGGGACGGGAAAGTTGATTAAATCAACCCCGTAAGGGGGGGATTTGAGCTCAGATCACAAATGGCCGTAGTAACTCTATGCTGCAAAGCATGGCATCCGACCCTCTACCGATACTGCCAATCCACCGCCCTTATAACTAATATAAATAATGACATCCATGATGGGCGTTGACAAACTACAGTGAGAACAACAACAACAACAAACAGTGACAACAATAGGCATGATGACAACATCAACAATGTTAACAACAACAACAGGCATGACAAAATTGACAACAACAAGTATATGATATTAGTAAGGTTGGGAGGATTTTTCAGCTATGTGAAAGATATGACAAACTCCCTAGTGTTGGTCATCTACATGATAAATGCACCTAGTACAACCTGTAAAGTTCTTGATGATAGAAAGGATACCCAACCATAAAAAACCCTGCCAAACCAAGAGTTGGGAGGAGTCTTCAGCTATGTCAAAGACATGACAACCTCCCTAATGTTGGTGTCATAATATGTACTTGGTAGAAGGTAGAAACACATGTAAGTGAGTTGAGGGCCCGTATTTGTTTGAACACTCGGTAAAGTCTAGGAACAAGACACAGGTCCCCTCAGTCCATCTGCGTAGTCAGAAGCTTTGCTTGAGTATAGCAATAACTTGTCTAACCTTTGCTAACAGAGAAAGTGCACATGAAATGATGATGGTCACAAATGACCATGGGATTTGCACCTAGAAAGTTCTCCTCCTAGACACAAGTCCGGGCAAGGTTGTTTGTGGAAGACCAGCAGTGACCCATGCATGCCAACCTCCCCTCTCCATGCCACCAAGGTTGACCGATAAGCCCAATGCTCTACCACTAAACCATGCGCCTTCACATATAGAAGTAGTATTAACTAATATGAAAGGCAGAGCTTGGATGAACTGAGGGAGAAACTGGGTTTAAGAGGAATCAGATGATGGTGGTAATGATGATGGTGGTGGTGATGATGGTGATGATGATGGTGTTGATGATGATGGGGGTGGTGATGGTGGTGATGATAATGATGATGGTGGTAGTGGTGATGATGGTGGTGGTGGTGATGATGATGATGATAGTGGTGTTAATGATGGTATGTTGTGTACCCACCAGTTGTTGTTGATGTTGCTACTACTGCTGCTACTAGCACTACTACAACCACTGCTGCTGTTGTTGTTGCTGTTGTTGTTGCTCTTCTGTGCCTGGACTAATGCAAAGGCTGCAGACTCCACATCAGAACTGGAATATAGTTTATACTCACTGGGGTTAGCTAGAGGGGGAGGAAGGGGAGAAAAACAAGACAAAGATTAACATAGAGTATTTAGTGTATAGTAAAGGGATGGAAAGAGAGGGACAAGGAAAGGCAAGAGAGAAAAGGGGAGTTAAGGAAGGGGGGGAAAGTGAGAAAGAGAGAGAAAGAGGGAAGGAAATGAAAGAGAGGGAGACAGGGAAAGAGAGCGAGAAAGGGAGGAGAGAAAGAAAGAGAGGGAGAAAGGGAGAGAGAAAGAAAGAGAGGAAGGGAAGGGAATGTAAGAGGGAAAGAGTGGAAGAGAGAGAGAGAAAGGGAGAGAAAGAAAGAGCGAAAGAGAGAGAGAGAGAGAGAGAGAAAGATGTTTCTACATGGAGCAGAGTTGGCTGCTCGCAGGTGTAAGTCTCGCGAGGTGGCGCGGCTGTTCCAGCGCGTCTCCCTTGCTATCCTTCGGGACAATGTTTTCACCGTCCTGTCAGCCAGAACCACGAAACGGATGACATATTAGGGTAGGGCCAGATAGCAGTCTGAAGACAAATGGGTTAACCCTTTAGCATTTAAACCGGCCATATATGGTCAGAATTCTCTCACCTCTTTCTGTTCAAACTGACCATAATTGGCCACTCATACTGACATTAACCTTTAGCACGCTAGAATATTTTATAAATTGCCTCCCTTGACATTGTATTTTCTAGTAAAGAGAGATTACTCTATTGGTGACATAATGCGCCTGGAGCCTCCAGAAGGTTAACCCTTTAGCATTTAAACCAGCCATATCCAGCCAGAATCTCTCACCTCTTTCAGTTGAAACTGGCCATAACCTGCTGCTCATACTGCTGTTAAGGTATTGTTCTTAAAATAAATATAGATTTGATATTATGTGATATAAAGTGTTTACCGTGAAAATATAATAGTAAATATAGAGTAATGTAAATACTAGAGGGTTAATAATGCTCACACATCACTCTCTCACACGTCTTGTACAATTGGTACATATGAAATTGATACAAGAAAAAAATCAGCAATATGGCTCACCTTGTTGACTAGAATGTTCTTTATTTGTATTTGGACAAACTCCAGCAAGTGTGACAGGAATCAGTAGGTCTTTACAGTAGCTGAAACAACAACAACAACATTATTGTTAAATTACGGGCGGCAGATTGGCAGTATCTGTAGAGTGTTGGATACTATACATTGTGACAGAGTTATGGCCCTTTGCATTCTGAGTTCAAATCCCACCGAGGTTAGCTTTGTGTTTCATCTGTATAGAGTCGATAAAATAAAGCACCAATAATGCACTGGGCGAAGTTAAGATGTCGGGTAGAATGCTTTACGGTATTAGTCCCAGCTCATTGCACGCTCTCAGTTCAAATCCTACTGTGGTCAACTTTGCCTTTCATCCTTTCGAGGTTGATAAATAAAGTACCAGTCCATTACTGGGGCCGATTCTTTCTCTATAGAAAAAAGCGGCTGTGTTCAGACCTGGAAAGGGTTGGGCTCCACCAAGTTTAAAAGTGCCCTAGATACGCTGTATGATGGTGCCTCTATGACTCCACAAGGAGTTATGGGATCTTTATCCTCTTATTAATGGACTGGGGTTGATTTAATCAACTTTACCCTCTCCCCAAATTGCTGGCCTTGTGCCTATAGTAGAAATCATTATTGTTAGATTATGAAGGATGGTGTATTGGCAGTATCGGTAGAGGGTTGGACGCCATGCTTTCTAGCATAGTTACGTCCCTTTACGGTTTGTGTTCAAATCCCGCCGAGGTTAACTTTGCCTTTCATCCTTACGGGGTCGATAAAATAAAGTACCAGTAATGTACTGGGTAATTGATGGCCTTGTGCCTAAAATAGAAACAATTATTGTTAGATTATGAAGAATAACAATAATTTCTTATCTAGGCACAAGGCCAGTATGTTCATCATTCATGTCTTGCTTCCATAAATCATGACACTTCTTACACATGCAGCATACACCGTTGTTGACAGAATCGGTAGAGCGATAGCAAAATATCTTGTGGTATTTGTTTGAGTTTACTGTGCTTGACACTCATCATTTCAAGGTCAATAAAGTGAGGTACCAGTCCAGAGCAGTAGGATTGAACCTGGGACCTAATGATTGCCAAGGGATCAAGACCATAATCACATGCATACATGCACATCTCAGACTTTGCCCTATTAGAGGAAAGAGAAGACCAAGGAAGACATGGCTAAAGATGATAGAGGAGGAAATGAGAGCCAGGAGATTGGTGAGGGGATATCCAGACAATAGGGCAAAGTCTTAGCAGTCGAGGCCTTGTGTTGCACCGATCATGTGTGATTGTCGAGTTTGACTGTCCGAAGTCATTCGCTTGCAGCCTGTCTTTGCTGATCAAGTCACTGGGAAAGTACAAATGAGTCATTCTGTATTAAACAAGAGAAAGAACTGATGGGACTAATGGGATTATATTCATTACCATCATAGACCAGAACGACCCATCCAATCAACGCCAGCATGGAAGGCAGATGTATGATGATGATGATGATGATGATGATCCTGGGTGATGTTGGTTTGGTAAACTGAATATAGCTATTTCACCCACACCTATGACTAACACACACACACATTTAGAAAGATAGAAAGATTGATACCAGAACTCACTTGCCATCTATTTTTAGGGAACTGTCAGAATTCTGACTGAATTTTCTGTGAATTGTCCACACATACACACACAGACATGCACACACATACAGACACATACATACACACAGAGACATACATACACACACATATAGATTTAGGAAGATAGAGAGATTGCTAAAGAATGCCAGAACTCATTTGTTGTCCATTTCTCGGAAACTGTCAGAATTCTGAGTGAATTTTCTGTGAATTGTCCACACACACACAGACATGCACACAGACAGACACGCACACACACACACACACACATATAAATTTAGGGAGAGAGAAAGATTGATAACAAAAAAATGCCAGAACTCACTTGCCATCCAACTCTAGGGAACTGCCTGATCCCTGACTGAGTCTTCTGTGAATCGTTGGAGCTGGGGCTGAAAAGTTATCATCAATCCCCATATCGTCAGACATAAAAGAGGACTGGGAATCTGTGGACCTCAGGAGAGGCTTCCTGCCAAATTTGAACTCAAGACAACCTTCACCGCCTCGATACGGCGAAGATGTTTTCGACTTCTCTACCGATGAACCGTCCTTGTTCTGGCTGCTGCTACTGCTGTTACTGGTCCTTCCACAAGATTTTGGACTTGATTTGTCTTCCGTTAATCCATCGAGGCCTGGGGTTGCACCAATCGTGTGTGTGATTGTCGAGTCCGGCTGTCCGAAGCCATTCATCTGCAGCCTGTCTTTACCGGTTAAGTAACTGGGAGAGTCCAAACTAGATCTAGCGGGGAGGTCAAAGGAGTCATTTTGTATTGAACAAGGAGAAGAGCTGATAGAACTAATGGGATCATCTTCATCACTAAAGGTAACTATGTTAGGCAGCTTCTTCTTTTTCTTTCGGTCTCGTTTTCTTTCTGGAATTGTAAATTAGATGACGATGAAGATGATGATGGTGGTGATGAGGATGATGGTGATAATGATAATGATGATGATGATGATGATAGTGGTGATGAGGATGATGGTGATGATGATAAATAGGAGGATGGTGTAGTAGATGATAATGATGATAGTGATAATGATGATGGTGAAGGGGATGATAATGAGGATGGTGGTGGTGGTGGTGATGGTGATGATAATGATGAAGAGGAGGATGGTGTAAATGGTGATAATGATGATACTGATATTGATGATGATGATGGTGAAGGCAATGAGGCAATCAACAATAGAGTAATATAATGTGGTGGAGGTAATCAGAACTACAGTACCATGACATGTTGGCAGTGGTGGGGTTAATTACAATTAAGATAACATTGTGATGGTGGTGGTGAGAAGTCAATCATAAGAAATATGTACAAGAATCTTACCAGTAACTGTTGGTTTATTGGTTGATATGATTGGTTTAATGTCTGCTTTATTCTCAGGTCTCACCTTCTCCTCGGTGATTGCTTGAGGTATCCCAGAATTCAGGGGCGAATTAATTTCAGGATTGTCAATTATCAAGGCAAACAATATTGAACCAAGCCCTGCAAATAATACAAAATATTATCAACATACTTTCATTACAAAATTTCTAATGAAAGACTATGATTTTTAACCTCTTCAGTGCCATAGACGAGATAACTTGTCTTAACATGTTTGAACTCTTTTCCAACAGTTCATAACTTCAAAGTTATGAAATCGTTTTCAACAGTTCATAACTTCAAAGTTATGAAATCGTTTCCAACAGTTCATAACTTCAAAGTTATGAAATCATTTCCAATAATTCATAACTTCAAAGTTATGAAATCATTTCCAATAATTCATAACTTCAAAGTTATGAAATCGTTTCCAACAGTTCATAACTTCAAAGTTATGAAATCATTTCCAATAATTCATAACTTCAAAGTTATGAAATCGTTTCCAATAATTCATAACTTCAAAGTTATGAAATCGTTTCCAACAGTTCATAACTTCAAAGTTATGAAATCATTTCCAATAATTCATAACTTCAAAGTTATGAAATCATTTCCAATAATTCATAACTTCAAAGTTATGAAATCATTTCCAATAATTCATAACTTCAAAGTTATGAAATCGTTTCCAACAGTTCATAACTTCAAAGTTATGAAATCATTTCCAATAATTCATAACTTCAAAGTTATGAAATCATTTCCAATAATTCATAACTTCAAAGTTATGAAATCGTTTCCAACAGTTCATAACTTCAAAGTTATGAAACCGTTTCCAACAGTTCATAACTTCAAAGTTATGAAATCATTTCCAATAATTCATAACTTCAAAGCTAGATGGAGTTACTAGTTTATTGATGTGATGTTTGTCAATCATTCAGATATGTGTTGTTAATAAATGTTTGTTTAAGAAAATAGTCATTTTACTGAAAAGGAAAACCCCAGCACAGCAACTGTAGCTGTGTAAAATATGTGCGGCAGTCAACAGATTAAATCATTTTGAAAACAATCTGGAATTTGGAAGGACTTTGTAAAATAACTAACATTCTCATAATTACATTGGCATTTGGAATATAATGTAAAAAAATCTCCCCCATTTGGGGCAGGCCTTGCCATAGTGAGTGGGGTGGGGGTAATGGGGGCTTATGTGATTCGAAAATCCTTGGCAGCGGACCGTCTGGAGCTCTGCTCCTGGTAGGGACATCATATATAGGGACACCATACTTTAGGTACAAGACTAGTAATTTTAAAGAAGGGGAAAGTCAATTAAATTGACTCAAGTACTTGATTGGAACCTTATTTTATTGACCCCAAAAAGGTAAAGTTGACTTCAGCAGGTAAAGAGCTGGAACAAATATCCTCATGACATTTTATCTGATGCTCTACCAATTCTACCATGATAATAATAAAATGTAGCTCACCAGCTGCCATATTGGGTAACATACTGCTTCGTTCTTGATCTCGAAGAAACGACCAGTCTTCATAATATTGACTGGAAGATAAAAAGGGAAAACTTGTATATAGACAGGTTGTATATACAGAGAGCTTGTATATATAGAGAGGAGGTTGTATATATAGAGAGGTTGTATATATATAGAGAGAGAGGAGGTTGTTTATATAGAGAGGTTGTATATATATATAGAGGTTTTATATATAGAGAGAGGTTGTATATATATAGAGAGGTTGTATATATATATAGATAGAGGTTGTATATATAGACAGGCTGTATATATAGAGAAATTTTATATATATATATATATATAGAGTGGTATATATATATAGAGAAGTTGTATATATATATATATAGAGTGGTATATATATATATAGAGAAGTTGTATATATAAACAAGCTGTGATATATATAGAGAGAGGTTGTGTAAATAGATAGGCTGATTGTGTTTACAGTTATACTGTGTGTGTGAGTATGTACATGTGTTTGTGCATTATCATCATCATCGTTTAATGTCTATCTTCCATGCTAGCATGGGTTAGACGGGAATTGTCCCACTTGAGGCAAGACTGATTGGGTGACCGTGTCTCGCTCGTACAGGACTGTATATCGAACTGTGTATTTATATATATATATATATATATATATATATATATATATATATATATACATGCTAGCGAGGAAGATGGATGGTAAATGGTGATGATATATACATATATATAAATACATGATGATGATGATGATGATGATGATGATGATGATGATGATACACACAGAGGCAGACAGAATGACTGTATATCTATATAGACACCCCAAATAGGAAATAACATGTAACCGCACTGAACCAACCTAAAATCAATCATTCACCCAATCAATAATTATTCTAAAGTGTTTACCTTAGAATGTCATCTTTCTCAATGATCATGTGCATGTAACGCTCCAGACTACGCTCATTGAGGGAGGCACGCAGCCAGGCGCGACCTCGTCCCGTGTCTGTGTTGACGCTCTTCAGCAGCAGGAAGCGTTGTACCTCATGTTTGGTCAGGTGCTCTTTGATGTTTTGCCAGAATGCTGCCAAGAGAGAGAGAGAGGAGATGAGAGATGAGTCATTGATACTGTTGTCATTATTAGATGAAGGGCGATGGATTGGCAGTATCGGACAACATCCTTTGCAGCATAGAGTTATGGCCCTTTATGTTCGAGTTCAAATCCGGCAGAGGTCAGCTTTGCCTTTCATCTTTATGGAGTCAATAAAATAAAGCACCAGTAATGTACTGGGATCAATTTAATTGACTTTCCCTTCCCTTTCAAATTTCTGGCCTTGTGCCTTAAGTAGGAACAATTATTAGATGAAGTTAAAGTCTGTTCAAAGTCAAAAGCTCATCAGACCAGTTTTTGTCCCCAGAGTCCTTGGCATTAAGCGATTGAGAATACAAGACTCTCCCCTGTTCAGGACACCTATCCATTGCAGAGTTAAAGTATTTTCTAAACAAAATGCTCATCAGGCCAGGGCCTTTCCCTCGTTTCCTTGGCATTTAGTGACAGAGAGTACAAGACTCTCCCTGGATAGGATGCCAGTCTATTGCAAATTTAACTCCCCAGCTACTGCTGGCTGGTACTCACTCTCAGCTGAGTATACTGGAACAATGTGAAATAAAGTGTTTTGTCCAAGAACACAATGCAACACCCTGCCCAAGAATTGAACCAATGACATTATGATCATACAAGGGCGATGGATTGGCAGTATCGGTAGAGGGTCGGACGCCATGCTTTGACGCATAGAGTTACGGCCCTTGTCATTCTGAGTTCAAATCCCGCCGAGGTTAACTTTGCCTTTCATCCTTACGGGGTCGATAAAATAAAGTACCAGTAATACACTGGGCAATTGCTGGCCTTGTGCCAAACGTAGAAACAATTATGATCATACAACCAGCATCATAACCATTAGGCCATATGGCTTCACATTCATAATTATCACTTCAAATATTAGTGTTATCATCATTATTTAACCCTTTACCATTTACATTACTCTATATTTACTATTATATTTAAATGCTAAAGGGTTAATGTCCTTTTCCAGATTCATGTTATACTGTTGCTGTTAACTGTTGCTAGTTTAACAACTTTATAATTCATTGTTTGGTTCTGAAGAGAAACATTAACCCTTTACCATACTCTATTTTTGTGGTAAAGGCTTTACCTCACACAATATCAAATCTATGAGATTTTGATATTATTTATTTTGAGAATAATACCTTAACATAGGTATGAGCGGCCAGTTACAGCCGGTTTGAAAAGAAAAAGTTGAAAGAATTCTGCCGGATACAGCTGGTTTAAATGCTAAAGGGTTAATGTCCTTTTCCAGATTCATGTTATACTGTTACTGTTAACTGTTGCTAGTTTAACAACTTTATAGTTCATTGTTTAGTTCTGAAATCAAACGTTAAATGATATTTATAGAATTTCACAAAGTAAAATAATACAGTCACAAAGTTACTACTACTACCCTGTCACCACCACCACCACACTACTACTACCCTGCCACCACCACCACTAATACTGCTACTACTAGCACCAACAACTACAACAATAACACTACCATTTCCACCACCACCACCACCAACAACACCAATAACAACAACACTGCCACTACCACTATCATTAACACTACTACCACTACCAACAACAACGAGCTTCTATATGGTTGTTTGACTTGCAAGGAATAGCAGCCAAATCTCCCCCAACAACAACAAAATAATAAATAATAAATAAACAAAACTTGATACACTTAGTTGCTACACTGCAGATAGCTATAGATAATAGTTGAATAAAATTGGGTCAAGTATTCTTGGATATGGAAAAAAGTGAAAACACTTGCAGATGTCTCTAATCTAGTTTTTAATATACCCAATTTTATTGAACTATTATTATAATTAATCTGCAGTGTGGCAATTATGATTTCAAATAATAAATAAATAAATAAATAAACAAAACTACTGAAGACATTTACCTGGGTATGGTTCCATGTCGACAAACCTTGTCACCTTTCGTAGACCTGTAATTTCTGACACCTGCCTGTAGAAGAATATGGAGTTTATTAGAATGTAAGAAAGTGGGGGTGAGGAAGGGGAAGGCACAGGGGCTGGGGAGGAGGGAGAGAAAGGATAAGAGATGGAAGCAGTAGTGTAGCTTGTGGTGGTGGAGGCGCGGTCCGGTCCAGGTAACACTTTTATGGGGGCGGCATTTTGGGGTCTGTTGTAAGCTATAAGCCTTCTTTTTATGCTGCAGCAGCATATTATATTTGTACACAGACTAGTTTATATATATATAGTAATAATGATAAATGTGAAGACTAAAATCTGAAGAGGGCTCGATAAGGATAATATATATATAAAAATATATAAAACCATACGTTCATATGTGTTATGCCTGGTATACGTACATGTGCGCGCGTTTATGTGTATGTGCATGTATATACATACATACAGTGTACACCAGGCATTTGTAGCCCCAGTTATTCATGGAATTTTCCTTAGAACGTAACTAATGTGGAAGCCACCACATATTTGTGGAATCATATCTTCTGCGATTTTTTTATGGCTTTTTTTGTGGCAATATATATTTTTTCACGTTTTTTAATGCTAAATTATAAATAACAATATACCATATTTGCCAGCCTATATTTTATGTTATGTTTTGACATTTATAGGCATTTTTATGGATCACGTCCAATATTTGCTGTTTTTCACTCTTTGCGGGTGCTCTAGGAACATAACCCCTGAGAATACTGGGGGACAACTGTATGTGTATATATATATATATATATATATATATATATATATATAATATTAACAGTATTAATAAATGGAAAATATCTTTATAATACCATATTTATTTTATTATACGTATTTCAAGGACACAAAATTTTAGTGTGCTTTCATCAGATAAAATATAATATTTGGCGTTAAGATATTGCCATACCTTAGCATAGACTTAATAGTATATAACTCATTGTTTATATACATATATATATGTGTGTGTGTGAGTCACTGAGCAATATGTATTTAGCGGCACACACTTTGGAAGTGGTGGGTGGAGAGGGGGAAGGGAGAGACAGAAAAGTAAACTTCTTAACCACACAGCCATAATCATAAAATTTATTGGTAGAGACCTAAATCCCCTCCCTACCATCCTCAGTCCCAAAACATTGAAAAAATATAAACAAAGACTTACTTGAGGGCTGACAAAGCCTTATTACTGTAGCGCAGGCCATACTGCAGCACTGCTTCCCAGGCTGCACACAAGCAGGATACCCTGTAGATGGGAATACATAAATAAAAATAACATCATCAACATCATTTTATATCTGTTTTCCATGTTGGCAAATATTGGACAGGTTAACATGGTCTGATAGTAAACCTGTTAGGAAAACATATCTTGCTCTTTTACTTTCCATACCTTTCATGGTTTTAATATAACTGAATGCTCTTCCTAGTTTACAGAGTGTACTGGGTGCATTTTATCATGGCACCAACACTAGAGAGGTTGTCAAACCCTCGGCAAGACTAAAGAGTCCTCGCTACTCTATATTGTCTCTGATCACCAAACAGTTTACAGAGTGTACTGGGTGCATTTGCATTTTATCATGGCACCAACAGTAGAGAGATTGTCAAATCCTCATCAAGACTAAAGAGTCCTCGCTACTCTGTATTGTCTCTGATCACCAAACAGTTTACAGAGTGTACTGGGTGCATTTTATCATGGCACAAACACTAGAGATATCGTCAAGTCCTCGGCAAGACTTAAGATTCCTCTCTACCCTACATTGTCTCTGATTGCCAACCATTTTACAGAGTGCACTGGGTGCATTTTATCATAGCACCAACACTACAGATGTCCTCAAGTCCTTGACAAAATCAAAGAGTTCCATTATACCAAGTTTTCTCAGTCTCTTTGTCCAGAACCATATAGGGAGTCAATAAATAAATTATACAGGGTGGGTACAAAAAACTCCCTACTTAAAATTATTAATAACTTTATTAATTATTGGTCGATTTTCATAAAATATGTTTTATTTTGAACAGTATAATGGTAGAAGTACAGTACAGTGTTAACATTCTACATAGGTACCAGTGTTGTCCACCAGTGTTTGTAATCGTCTGGGTATACCCTTGACTGACATCATCAGAAACTCAGGCGGTATATTTGTCAGTCAGTACATTACAAATACATTCCTCCAATTGAGTCAGAGATTTTGATTTTGAGCTATAAACTGTTTCCTCTCACACACACAAATACACACATATCAGGCAATGTATCTATATCACACTCACACACACATCTATCTACCTATATAACACATACACATTCATACATATACCTGTCTATCTATCTATATCACACACACACCAACACCATTCAGTACACACATGCACACACCAACACCATTCAGTATACACACAAAGTCTAATATTTTAGCCCCTGCCCACACACACACCAAAAATAAACTCAAATCAAGTTGAATCAGAACTTACCGACTGTCCCCATCTGAAGCCAGTTCCCGCCTTCCACCAAATCGGACTTGACACTATAGATGCAGAAACAGAACATTTTTTATCATAAATTTTCATATATATTATGTGTATCCCGGGTTCAATCGGGGTCAACCATAGTAAGTAAGGTACTCAATACATAGTAGAGTATATACAATATTTAATATAGAAATGGCTTATACAGGACTAGAACTGTTTCATTCGAAGGAAATCATCAGGAAAACCCTTTGTGTGTGTGTGTGTGTGTGTATATATATATATATATATAAATGTATGTATAGTATATTTGATAATATACTGTATGTTTATTTAAAAACATTTTGAAGACCATTCGCTATGAGTTTTAAAGTAGTGACTTTGGCTCTTACTTAGTCACGGCAAAAACAAAGGAAAGCAACCAACATCTGTTTCTCGCTCACGGAGACTTATAGAAGCTGGATTTTTATAGAATTCCAGTGATGTTTAAGAGCTGATTAAAACAGAGCAGTTGCCGAGCCAGCAAAAATTAGGAATTAGTATCAGTGCTCTATATATATACACACACACAAATGTTGTATTGAGGATATGAAGAAGGGACATTACCTGTTTAACAGCATCAAGTAGTCGTGTGAGGAGACTCTGTCTTTCAGCAAGGTGAGCATCATAATCTAAAATTAAACAGGTGACACATGAAGATTAATTAGTACAGGTGTGTTTTTGTGTGTGTGTGTGTGTGTGTATGTAGGAGAGGCTACGATCTACCCCCAGTTTTGTGACACTCTACTGTACACTTATGGGGCAACCTTAATACTTTAAACACATATGTGAAAGAGGGAGGAGATAGCTCACACTTATGTAGGTTAAGCTGACCTCCTACAAGGTTGCATCTTATAGGGTCTTTCTCAGGTGTTTTAATGATAGGGGCTGCAAGGCTTAGCATGAAAAGACTCCCTTCCACCCACCCATAACCAAATACTAATCTGTTGCAGAGGTTAATAACCCCACCCATCCAGCTACTGTTGGTACTCATTTTTTCTAGTTGAGTAAAATGAAAGGTCTTGCTCAAGGACAAAATGCACTGCCAGTCAAGGAAGCAAGTCCATAACCTTATGATGCTGAGTCCAACACCCTAACCTCTAAACCATCCACCTTCACAATGCAGAAGTTATTTAGAAGTCATTTTATGGTAACCTGGAAATATGAGGGTTGGTTGAAAAGTTCCTAGGTTGACTATGAAGGAGTGATGCTAGAGCTGTGAAATCTTACATGCATTCATTTCAACTCTTCTTATTAATAACTACATTGTTTCTTTCCAGGGACTATTTTGAAAAATAAACCTCATTTGGTCATTCCATGAGAGTATCTTGGTAATAGGCTCACTATGAAGGAGTGATGCTAGAGCTGTGAAATATTGCATACATTCATTCCAACTCTTCTTATTAATAACTACATGGCTTAGTGGTTAGAGCATTGACCTTGCAATCGAAACGTTGTGAGTTCAATTCTCAGACCGGGTGATGTGTTGTTTCCTTGAGCAAGACACTTTATTTCACATTGCTCCAGTTTACTCAGCTGTAGAAATGAGATGATAGGGACTGGGGTCCCTATCATTCCACTGCAAAGTGGTCATGGAGGTGCCACAGCAAAAAAGCACCCAGCACTCACTGTAAATGAGGTTGGTGTTAGGAAGGGCATCCAGCTGTAGAAATCAAGCCAGAATCAGTTCCCGTCCCACCCTTGCAAGCAGGGAAAAGCGGACGTAAAATGATGATGATGATGATGATGATGATGATTGTTTCTTTCCAGGGACTATTTTGAAAAATAAACCTCATTTGGTCATTCTGTGAAAGTAACTTGGTCAGCCTATGAACTTTTCGGCAGACCTTTGCATGAAATGTTCCCTATGAACTTAGAACGCAAACTGCTGAAATAAACACCACAAAGCATCACAGTCAATACTCTGACAATTACACTAATTCACTGCCCTCAACTTTATCGACCCGGAAAGGATAAAAGGTAATGTTGACTGTGGCAGGATTTGAACTGAGAACATAGAGAACTGGAAAAAAATACTGTAAAGTATTTTAATGTGACACTTTAACAACTCAACCAATTCACTTTCCAGATGTAAGATTAGATTTAATGAAGCTGTTCACTGGACCACGTGGTCATAGATAGGGTCTACTGACCTGAATACAGGTAAGGACAACTGACCTTGCCATAAATAGGGACTACCGACCTTGCTACAATTAGGGACCACAGATAACAGTCACACATAAGGGACTGCTGGCCTTGCCACAGACAGGAACCACAGATAAGCGACTCTCAATCTTATCACAGTCAGGCACCACAGAGAAGGGACTATCAACCTTACCAAAGATAGGGATCACAGATAAGGAACTGCTGACCTTGTCACAGAAAGGAACCATAAATAAGGGACTACTGGCCTTACCACAGATAGGGACCTCAGATAAGCAACTGCTGGCCTTGCTACAGGTAGGGTCACAAATAAGGAATTGCTGACCTTACTACAGACGAAGTGTATTGACCTTGCCACAAATTGGGTCTATTGAACTTGCCACAAACAGGGACTATAGATAAAGGACTACTGACCTTACCACAGATAAGGGACTCCTGACTTTGCCATAGACAGGGACTACAGATAAAGGACTCCTGACCTTACCACAGACAGGGACCACAAATAAGCAACTACCGACCTTATCACAGATAGGGACCACAAATAAGGGACTACTGACCTTACCATCGATAGCGGCTATTGGGCACAGTGGTTTTCTTAGTGTTGAGAGTATAACATATTCACATATGTTATGAAATACAATATATATAAACATGTGATGCACATGGAAATGACTGCTGGGTGAAGAAGTGCCAAGTAATCCCAGTGGAAGGAAGACCACGAAAAACATGGACGGAGGTGGTGAGAGCTGACATCAGATTGCTGAAGCTCACAGGGGAGATGACAAAGGACCATGATGAGTCAAGAGATTCTGTGCTGAAGAGGGCCCGTCCCACGCTTGCAAGCAGAGAAAAGCGGACATAAAATGATGATGATGATGATGGTTAATTGGGTACTTCCACCGTCAATGCATCAGATGTCATATTTTCCATACAAATTATTCCACAGCTTTAGCTTATCTTAACAATGTTCATATTACACAGTGTGAACCTAATTGTAATAACTAAGATTGTATCAATAGAAACATTACTGTACACACAGATAAGATTAATTAGAAAACAAAACATAAACAAGCTTTACTTTTAATTTTCATCTTTATCAACATTAATTATGAAACAATTATTATCATTATTAGGTGGATTGGCAGTATCGGTAGAGTGTCGGACGCCATGCTTTCCAGCAGTGTTACATCCCTTTAAGATCTGAGTTCAAATCCCGCCGAGGTTGACTTTGCCTTTCATCCTTACGGGGTCGATAAAATAAAGTACCAGTAATGCACTGGGTAATTGCTGGCCTTGTGCCTAAAGTAGAAACAATTATTATTATAACACCATGCTTTGCATCATAGAGTTTCGGCCCTTTGCGTTCTGAGTTCAAATCGAGGTTAACTTTGCCTTTCATCCTTACGGGGTCGATAAAACAAAGTACCAGTCACGCACTGGAGTTAATTTAATCGCCTTTTCCCTCCCCCCAAATTGCTGGCCTTGTACCTATATAAGAAACCATTATTATAAGCGTCGTGGATTGGCAGAATCGGTAGAGTGTTGGACAACATGCTTAGCAGCATAGAGTTACGGCCCTTTACGTTCTGAGTTCAAATCCCACCAAGGTTAACTTTGCCTTTCATCCTTACGGGGTTCGATAAAATAAGGTACCAGTAATGCAATGGGATCAATTTAATCAACTTTCCCCTCCTCCAAAACTGCTGGCCTTGTGCCTAAAGTAGAAACAATTATTAGTTTAGGGCGGTGGATTGCCCGAGTCGGTAGAGCATCAGACAATATGCTTTGTGGCATATAGTTACGTTCCTTTACACGGAGGTTAGTTTTGTCTCTCATCCTTTCAGGGTAGATAAAATAAAGTAACCAGTAACGGACAAGGGTCGATTTATCCCTTTAGCATTTACATTACTCTATATATACTATTGTATCTTCATGGTAAAGGCTTTTTCTCATGCTCAGAGTTGCTGAAGCATGGAACAAACTACCTGTATCGGTTGTTAGCTGCTGAGACACTGCATTCTTTAAAACCTCCATGCTTCCTGAAATTTGCCAACACTACAACTAATATCCCTCCTTCATACACATGCACAGATGTATATCATAACTCATACACTGTTCACTTTCCTGACATTTGTACATTATTCTATGTACTATACATGCGCCTTTGATGAGTTGTAGTTCACTTGAGCACTGTACACAATAATTTCATTATTATTATTTATTACATTATTGAATCTATGACATTTTGATATTATTTATTTTGAGAAAACAAAGTTAATCTCGGTTGGATTTGAACTCAGTCCCCTTTATAGTCCGAATTCAAATCCAGCCGAGGTTAACTTTGCCTTTCATCCTTACTGGGTCAATAAAATAAAGCACCAGTAATGCACTGGGATAATTGCTGGCCTTGTGCCAAAAATATAAACAATTATTTATTTTGAGAACAATACCTTAACATAAGTATGAGCACCTAGTTATGGCCAGTTTGAGGTGAGAGAATTCTGGCCAGATACGGCCGGTTTAAAGGGTTAAACAGAGGCAAATCTTGCTGTGGTGGAGTTCATTCCAGTTTCAATTCTTCTCAACATCAATTAGAGTCAGTTGGCAACTGAGTTCAAGAACAATATTGCTGTGTAATGCAATGCCACATTGACACACAATTGATATTATAAGTACTTCATTGTACATACGTCACAAATGACCTCATCACAAACATTACATCTCTCTACCCCCCCCCCCCCTTCACTCTCTCTAGTCTTTCTACTTCTCCTTCTGATTTGTTTAAAAAAAAAATCACAATTTTAATCTATAAAACAAAATAATAATATCTAGTGCAAGATAAGGTGAAATGAAGTGAATGAATAAGCAATTCGATAATAACAAAACAAAGGTGGTGATGATGATGATGATGACGATAATGATGATGGAGGTGGTAGTGATGAGGATAACGGTGGTGGTGGCGGAGGTAGTGATGATGGTGGTGGTGGTGATTATGGTGGTGGTGGTGGTGGTGAGGATGATGGTGGTGGTGATGATGATTATGATGGTGGTGGTGGTTGTAGTGATGATGATGGTGGTGGTGGTGATGAGGATGATGGTAATGATGATGATAGCAATGAAAATCATCTTCGCCACCACCATCACTTTCCTCACTATCACCACCATCACTATCATTACTCCCAGCACCATCACTGTCATTACTACCAGCATCATCATCATGTATTGTGCAAGACTAAATCACATCTCTATCTTGCTTTTCACCCAGTAAACATCCGTACTCCACATTTTCATCAGATCAGACCAAGGAAGCAATGTTACAATTGGTCTTTCTGTTGCTGATACTATCTGCTGGACACAATTTCTAGCAGAAGAAAGCAGATCATCAGATCAGACCAAGGAAGCAATGTTACAATTGGTCTTTCCATTGCTGATACTATCTGCTGGACACAATTTCTAGCAGAAGAAAGCAGATCATCAGATCAGACCAAGGAAGCAATGTTACAATTGGTCTTTCCATTGCTGATACTATCTGCTGGACACAATTTCTAGCAGAAGAAAGCAGATCATCAGATCAGACCAAGGAAGCAATGTTACAATTGGTCTTTCAATTCCTGATACTATCTGCTGGACACAATTTCTAGCAGAAGAAAGCAGATCATCAGATCAGACCAAGGAAGCAATGTTACAATTGGTCTTTCTGTTCCTGATACTATCTGCTGGACACAATTTCTAGCAGAAGAAAGCAGATCATCAGATCAGACCAAGGAAGCAATGTTACAATTGGTCTTTCCATTGCTGATACTATCTGCTGGACACAATTTCTAGCAGAAGAAAGCAGATCATCAGATCAGACCAAGGAAGCAATGTTACAATTGGTCTTTCCATTGCTGATACTATCTGCTGGACACAATTTCTAGCAGAAGAAAGCAGATCATCAGATCAGACCAAGGAAGCAATGTTACAATTGGTCTTTCAATTCCTGATACTATCTGCTGGACACAATTTCTAGCAGAAGAAAGCAGATCATCAGATCAGACCAAGGAAGCAATGTTACAATTGGTCTTTCTGTTCCTGATACTATCTGCTGGACACAATTTCTAGCAGAAGAAAGCAGATCATCAGATCAGACCAAGGAAACAATGTTACAATTGGTCTTTCTGTTGCTGATACTATCTGCTGGACACAATTTCTAGCAGAAGAAAGCAGATCATCAGATCAGACCAAGGAAACAATGTTACAATTGGTCTTTCTGTTGCTGATACTATCTGCTGGACACAATTTCTAGCAGAAGAAAGCAGATCATCAGATCAGACCAAGGAAGCAATGTTACAATTGGTCTTTCCATTGCTGATACTATCTGCTGGACACAATTTCTAGCAGAAGAAAGCAGATCATCAGATCAGACCAAGGAAGCAATGTTACAATTGGTCTTTCCATTGCTGATACTATCTGCTGGACACAATTTCTAGCAGAAGAAAGCAGATCATCAGATCAGACCAAGGAAGCAATGTTACAATTGGTCTTTCTGTTGCTGATACTATCTGCTGGACACAATTTCTAGCAGAAGAAAGCAGATCATCAGATCAGACCAAGGAAGCAATGTTACAATTGGTCTTTCCATTGCTGATACTATCTGCTGGACACAATTTCTAGCAGAAGAAAGCAGATCATCAGATCAGACCAAGGAAGCAATGTTACAATTGGTTTTTCTGTTGCTGATACTATCTGCTGGACACAATTTCTAGCAGAAGAAAGCAGATCATCACATCAGACCAAGGAAGCAATGTTACAATTGGTTTTTCTGTTGCTGATACTATCTGCTGGACACAATTTCTAGCAGAAGAAAGCAGATCATCAGATCAGACCAAGGAAGCAATGTTACAATTGGTCTTTCCATTGCTGATACTATCTGCTGGACACAATTTCTAGCAGAAGAAAGCAGATCATCAGATCAGACCAAGGAAGCAATGTTACAATTGGTCTTTCCATTGCTGATACTATCTGCTGGACACAATTTCTAGCAGAAGAAAGCAGATCATCAGATCAGACCAAGGAAGCAATGTTACAATTGGTTTTTCTGTTGCTGATACTATCTGCTGGACACAATTTCTAGCAGAAGAAAGCAGATCATCACATCAGACCAAGGAAGCAATGTTACAATTGGTTTTTCTGTTGCTGATACTATCTGCTGGACACAATTTCTAGCAGAAGAAAGCAGATCATCAGATCAGACCAAGGAAGCAATGTTACAATTGGTCTTTCCATTGCTGATACTATCTGCTGGACACAATTTCTAGCAGAAGAAAGCAGATCATCAGATCAGACCAAGGAAGCAATGTTACAATTGGTCTTTCCATTGCTGATACTATCTGCTGGACACAATTTCTAGCAGAAGAAAGCAGATCATCAGATCAGACCAAGGAAGCAATGTTACAATTGGTCTTTCCATTGCTGATACTATCTGCTGGACACAATTTCTAGCAGAAGAAAGCAGATCATCAGATCAGACCAAGGAAGCAATGTTACAATTGGTCTTTCCATTGCTGATACTATCTGCTGGACACAATTTCTAGCAGAAGAAAGCAGATCATCAGATCAGACCAAGGAAGCAATGTTACAATTGGTCTTTCCATTGCTGATACTATCTGCTGGACACAATTTCTAGCAGAAGAAAGCAGATCATCAGATCAGACCAAGGAAGCAATGTTACAATTGGTCTTTCCATTGCTGATACTATCTGCTGGACACAATTTCTAGCAGAAGAAAGCAGATCATCAGATGAGACCAAGGAAGCAATGTTACAATTGGTCTTTCCATTGCTGATACTATCTGCTGGACACAATTTCTAGCAGAAGAAAGCAGATCATCACATCAGACCAAGGAAGCAATGTTACAATTGGTTTTTCTGTTGCTGATACTATCTGCTGGACACAATTTCTAGCAGAAGAAAGCAGATCATCAGATCAGACCAAGGAAGCAATGTTACAATTGGTCTTTCCATTGCTGATACTATCTGCTGGACACAATTTCTAGCAGAAGAAAGCAGATCATCAGATCAGACCAAGGAAGCAATGTTACAATTGGTCTTTCCATTGCTGATACTATCTGCTGGACACAATTTCTAGCAGAAGAAAGCAGATCATCAGATCAGACCAAGGAAGCAATGTTACAATTGGTTTTTCTGTTGCTGATACTATCTGCTGGACACAATTTCTAGCAGAAGAAAGCAGATCATCACATCAGACCAAGGAAGCAATGTTACAATTGGTTTTTCTGTTGCTGATACTATCTGCTGGACACAATTTCTAGCAGAAGAAAGCAGATCATCAGATCAGACCAAGGAAGCAATGTTACAATTGGTCTTTCCATTGCTGATACTATCTGCTGGACACAATTTCTAGCAGAAGAAAGCAGATCATCAGATCAGACCAAGGAAGCAATGTTACAATTGGTCTTTCCATTGCTGATACTATCTGCTGGACACAATTTCTAGCAGAAGAAAGCAGATCATCAGATCAGACCAAGGAAGCAATGTTACAATTGGTCTTTCCATTGCTGATACTATCTGCTGGACACAATTTCTAGCAGAAGAAAGCAGATCATCAGATCAGACCAAGGAAGCAATGTTACAATTGGTCTTTCTGTTCCTGATACTATCTGCTGGACACAATTTCTAGCAGAAGAAAGCAGATCATCACATCAGACCAAGGAAGCAATGTTACAATTGGTCTTTCCATTGCTGATACTATCTGCTGGACACAATTTCTAGCAGAAGAAAGCAGATCATCAGATCAGACCAAGGAAGCAATGTTACAATTGGTCTTTCTGTTCCTGATACTATCTGCTGGACACAATTTCTAGCAGAAGAAAGCAGATCATCAGATCAGACCAAGGAAGCAATGTTACAATTGGTCTTTCCATTGCTGATACTATCTGCTGGACACAATTTCTAGCAGAAGAAAGCAGATCATCAGATCAGACCAAGGAAGCAATGTTACAATTGGTTTTTCTGTTGCTGATACTATCTGCTGGACACAATTTCTAGCAGAAGAAAGCAGATCATCACATCAGACCAAGGAAGCAATGTTACAATTGGTTTTTCTGTTGCTGATACTATCTGCTGGACACAATTTCTAGCAGAAGAAAGCAGATCATCAGATCAGACCAAGGAAGCAATGTTACAATTGGTCTTTCCATTACTGATACTATCTGCTGGACACAATTTCTAGCAGAAGAAAGCAGATCATCAGATCAGACCAAGGAAGCAATGTTACAATTGGTCTTTCCATTGCTGATACTATCTGCTGGACACAATTTCTAGCAGAAGAAAGCAGATCATCACATCAGACCAAGGAAGCAATGTTACGATTGGTCTTTCTGTTGCTGATACTATCTGCTGGACACAATTTCTAGCAGAAGAAAGCAGATCATCACATCAGACCAAGGAAGCAATGTTACAATTGGTCTTTCTGTTCCTGATACTATCTGCTGGACACAATTTCTAGCAGAAGAAAGCAGATCATCACATCAGACCGAGGAAGCAATGTTACAATTGGTCTTTCTGTTGCTGATACTATCTGCTGGACACAATTTCTAGCAGAAGAAAGCAGATCATCAGATCAGACAAAGGAAGCAATGTTACAATTGGTCTTTCCATTGCTGATACTATCTGCTGGACACAATTTCTAGCAGAAGAAAGCAGATCATCAGATCAGACCAAGGAAGCAATGTTACAATTGGTCTTTCCATTGCTGATACTATCTGCTGGACACAATTTCTAGCAGAAGAAAGCAGATCATCACATCAGACCAAGGAAGCAATGTTACGATTGGTCTTTCTGTTGCTGATACTATCTGCTGGACACAATTTCTAGCAGAAGAAAGCAGATCATCACATCAGACCAAGGAAGCAATGTTACAATTGGTCTTTCTGTTCCTGATACTATCTGCTGGACACAATTTCTAGCAGAAGAAAGCAGATCATCAGATCAGACCAAGGAAGCAATGTTACAATTGGTCTTTCTGTTGCTGATACTATCTGCTGGACACAATTTCTAGCAGAAGAAAGCAGATCATCACATCAGACCAAGGAAGCAATGTTACGATTGGTCTTTCTGTTGCTGATACTATCTGCTGGACACAATTTCTAGCAGAAGAAAGCAGATCATCAGATCAGACCAAGGAAGCAATGTTACAATTGGTCTTTCTGTTCCTGATACTATCTGCTGGACACAATTTCTAGCAGAAGAAAGCAGATCATCAGATCAGACCAAGGAAGCAATGTTACGATTGGTCTTTCTGTTGCTGATACTATCTGCTGGACACAATTTCTAGCAGAAGAAAGCAGATCATCACATCAGACCAAGGAAGCAATGTTACAATTGGTCTTTCTGTTCCTGATACTATCTGCTGGACACAATTTCTAGCAGAAGAAAGCAGATCATCAGATCAGACCAAGGAAACAATGTTACAATTGGTCTTTCCATTGCTGATACTATCTGCTGGACACAATTTCTAGCAGAAGAAAGCAGATCATCACATCAGACCAAGGAAGCAATGTTACAATTGGTCTTTCCATTGCTGATACTATCTGCTGGACACAATTTCTAGCAGAAGAAAGCAGATCATCAGATCAGACCAAGGAAGCAATGTTACAATTGGTCTTTCAATTGCTGATACTATCTGCTGGACACAATTTCTAGCAGAAGAAAGCAGATCATCAGATCAGACCAAGGAAGCAATGTTACAATTGGTCTTTCTGTTGCTGATACTATCTGCTGGACACAATTTCTAGCAGAAGAAAGCAGATCATCACATCAGACCAAGGAAACAATGTTACAATTGGTCTTTCTGTTCCTGATACTATCTGCTGGACACAATTTCTAGCAGAAGAAAGCAGATCATCAGATCAGACCAAGGAAGCAATGTTACAATTGGTCTTTCCATTGCTGATACTATCTGCTGGACACAATTTCTAGCAGAAGAAAGCAGATCATCAGATCAGACCAAGGAAGCAATGTTACAATTGGTCTTTCCATTGCTGATACTATCTGCTGGACACAATTTCTAGCAGAAGAAAGCAGATCATCAGATCAGACCAAGGAAGCAATGTTACAATTGGTCTTTCCATTGCTGATACTATCTGCTGGACACAATTTCTAGCAGAAGAAAGCAGATCATCAGATCAGACCAAGGAAGCAATGTTACAATTGGTCTTTCAATTGCTGATACTATCTGCTGGACACAATTTCTAGCAGAAGAAAGCAGATCATCACATCAGACCAAGGAAGCAATGTTACAATTGGTCTTTCCATTGCTGATACTATCTGCTGGACACAATTTCTAGCAGAAGAAAGCAGATCATCAGATCAGACCAAGGAAGCAATGTTACAATTGGTCTTTCCATTGCTGATACTATCTGCTGGACACAATTTCTAGCAGAAGAAAGCAGATCATCAGATCAGACCAAGGAAGCAATGTTACAATTGGTCTTTCCATTGCTGATACTATCTGCTGGACACAATTTCTAGCAGAAGAAAGCAGATCATCAGATCAGACCAAGGAAGCAATGTTACAATTGGTCTTTCCATTGCTGATACTATCTGCTGGACACAATTTCTAGCAGAAGAAAGCAGATCATCAGATCAGACCAAGGAAGCAATGTTACAATTGGTCTTTCCATTGCTGATACTATCTGCTGGACACAATTTCTAGCAGAAGAAAGCAGATCATCAGATCAGACCAAGGAAGCAATGTTACAATTGGTCTTTCTGTTGCTGATACTATCTGCTGGACACAATTTCTAGCAGAAGAAAGCAGATCATCACATCAGACCAAGGAAGCAATGTTACAATTGGTCTTTCCATTGCTGATACTATCTGCTGGACACAATTTCTAGCAGAAGAAAGCAGATCATCAGATCAGACCAAGGAAGCAATGTTACAATTGGTCTTTCCATTGCTGATACTATCTGCTGGACACAATTTCTAGCAGAAGAAAGCAGATCATCAGATCAGACCAAGGAAGCAATGTTACAATTGGTCTTTCCATTGCTGATACTATCTGCTGGACACAATTTCTAGCAGAAGAAAGCAGATCATCAGATCAGACCAAGGAAGCAATGTTACAATTGGTCTTTCCATTGCTGATACTATCTGCTGGACACAATTTCTAGCAGAAGAAAGCAGATCATCAGATCAGACCAAGGAAGCAATGTTACAATTGGTCTTTCTGTTCCTGATACTATCTGCTGGACACAATTTCTAGCAGAAGAAAGCAGATCATCAGATCAGACCAAGGAAGCAATGTTACAATTGGTCTTTCCATTGCTGATACTATCTGCTGGACACAATTTCTAGCAGAAGAAAGCAGATCATCAGATCAGACCAAGGAAGCAATGTTACAATTGGTCTTTCTGTTGCTGATACTATCTGCTGGACACAATTTCTAGCAGAAGAAAGCAGATCATCAGATCAGACCAAGGAAACAATGTTACAATTGGTCTTTCCATTGCTGATACTATCTGCTGGACACAATTTCTAGCAGAAGAAAGCAGATCATCAGATCAGACCAAGGAAGCAATGTTACAATTGGTCTTTCCATTGCTGATACTATCTGCTGGACACAATTTCTAGCAGAAGAAAGCAGATCATCAGATCAGACCAAGGAAGCAATGTTACAATTGGTCTTTCTGTTCCTGATACTATCTGCTGGACACAATTTCTAGCAGAAGAAAGCAGATCATCAGATCAGACCAAGGAAGCAATGTTACAATTGGTCTTTCTGTTGCTGATACTATCTGCTGGACACAATTTCTAGCAGAAGAAAGCAGATCATCACATCAGACCAAGGAAGCAATGTTACGATTGGTCTTTCTGTTGCTGATACTATCTGCTGGACACAATTTCTAGCAGAAGAAAGCAGATCATCAGATCAGACCAAGGAAGCAATGTTACAATTGGTCTTTCTGTTCCTGATACTATCTGCTGGACACAATTTCTAGCAGAAGAAAGCAGATCATCAGATCAGACCAAGGAAGCAATGTTACGATTGGTCTTTCTGTTGCTGATACTATCTGCTGGACACAATTTCTAGCAGAAGAAAGCAGATCATCACATCAGACCAAGGAAGCAATGTTACAATTGGTCTTTCTGTTCCTGATACTATCTGCTGGACACAATTTCTAGCAGAAGAAAGCAGATCATCAGATCAGACCAAGGAAGCAATGTTACAATTGGTCTTTCCATTGCTGATACTATCTGCTGGACACAATTTCTAGCAGAAGAAAGCAGATCATCAGATCAGACCAAGGAAGCAATGTTACAATTGGTCTTTCTGTTCCTGATACTATCTGCTGGACACAATTTCTAGCAGAAGAAAGCAGATCATCAGATCAGACCAAGGAAGCAATGTTACAATTGGTCTTTCCATTGCTGATACTATCTGCTGGACACAATTTCTAGCAGAAGAAAGCAGATCATCAGATCAGACCAAGGAAGCAATGTTACAATTGGTCTTTCTGTTGCTGATACTATCTGCTGGACACAATTTCTAGCAGAAGAAAGCAGATCATCAGATCAGACCAAGGAAACAATGTTACAATTGGTCTTTCCATTGCTGATACTATCTGCTGGACACAATTTCTAGCAGAAGAAAGCAGATCATCAGATCAGACCAAGGAAGCAATGTTACAATTGGTCTTTCCATTGCTGATACTATCTGCTGGACACAATTTCTAGCAGAAGAAAGCAGATCATCAGATCAGACCAAGGAAGCAATGTTACAATTGGTCTTTCTGTTCCTGATACTATCTGCTGGACACAATTTCTAGCAGAAGAAAGCAGATCATCAGATCAGACCAAGGAAGCAATGTTACAATTGGTCTTTCTGTTGCTGATACTATCTGCTGGACACAATTTCTAGCAGAAGAAAGCAGATCATCACATCAGACCAAGGAAGCAATGTTACGATTGGTCTTTCTGTTGCTGATACTATCTGCTGGACACAATTTCTAGCAGAAGAAAGCAGATCATCAGATCAGACCAAGGAAGCAATGTTACAATTGGTCTTTCTGTTGCTGATACTATCTGCTGGACACAATTTCTAGCAGAAGAAAGCAGATCATCAGATCAGACCAAGGAAGCAATGTTACGATTGGTCTTTCTGTTGCTGATACTATCTGCTGGACACAATTTCTAGCAGAAGAAAGCAGATCATCACATCAGACCAAGGAAGCAATGTTACAATTGGTCTTTCTGTTCCTGATACTATCTGCTGGACACAATTTCTAGCAGAAGAAAGCAGATCATCAGATCAGACCAAGGAAACAATGTTACAATTGGTCTTTCCATTGCTGATACTATCTGCTGGACACAATTTCTAGCAGAAGAAAGCAGATCATCACATCAGACCAAGGAAGCAATGTTACAATTGGTCTTTCCATTGCTGATACTATCTGCTGGACACAATTTCTAGCAGAAGAAAGCAGATCATCAGATCAGACCAAGGAAGCAATGTTACAATTGGTCTTTCAATTGCTGATACTATCTGCTGGACACAATTTCTAGCAGAAGAAAGCAGATCATCAGATCAGACCAAGGAAGCAATGTTACAATTGGTCTTTCTGTTGCTGATACTATCTGCTGGACACAATTTCTAGCAGAAGAAAGCAGATCATCACATCAGACCAAGGAAACAATGTTACAATTGGTCTTTCTGTTCCTGATACTATCTGCTGGACACAATTTCTAGCAGAAGAAAGCAGATCATCAGATCAGACCAAGGAAGCAATGTTACAATTGGTCTTTCCATTGCTGATACTATCTGCTGGACACAATTTCTAGCAGAAGAAAGCAGATCATCAGATCAGACCAAGGAAGCAATGTTACAATTGGTCTTTCCATTGCTGATACTATCTGCTGGACACAATTTCTAGCAGAAGAAAGCAGATCATCAGATCAGACCAAGGAAGCAATGTTACAATTGGTCTTTCCATTGCTGATACTATCTGCTGGACACAATTTCTAGCAGAAGAAAGCAGATCATCAGATCAGACCAAGGAAGCAATGTTACAATTGGTCTTTCAATTGCTGATACTATCTGCTGGACACAATTTCTAGCAGAAGAAAGCAGATCATCACATCAGACCAAGGAAGCAATGTTACAATTGGTCTTTCCATTGCTGATACTATCTGCTGGACACAATTTCTAGCAGAAGAAAGCAGATCATCAGATCAGACCAAGGAAGCAATGTTACAATTGGTCTTTCCATTGCTGATACTATCTGCTGGACACAATTTCTAGCAGAAGAAAGCAGATCATCAGATCAGACCAAGGAAGCAATGTTACAATTGGTCTTTCCATTGCTGATACTATCTGCTGGACACAATTTCTAGCAGAAGAAAGCAGATCATCAGATCAGACCAAGGAAGCAATGTTACAATTGGTCTTTCCATTGCTGATACTATCTGCTGGACACAATTTCTAGCAGAAGAAAGCAGATCATCAGATCAGACCAAGGAAGCAATGTTACAATTGGTCTTTCCATTGCTGATACTATCTGCTGGACACAATTTCTAGCAGAAGAAAGCAGATCATCAGATCAGACCAAGGAAGCAATGTTACAATTGGTCTTTCTGTTGCTGATACTATCTGCTGGACACAATTTCTAGCAGAAGAAAGCAGATCATCACATCAGACCAAG
Source organism: Eledone cirrhosa (assembly GCA_964016885.1). Lineage (NCBI taxonomy): Eukaryota > Metazoa > Mollusca > Cephalopoda > Octopoda > Eledonidae > Eledone > Eledone cirrhosa. Next base: position 4,671,478 of record OZ024760.1, on the reverse strand, counting down.
GAAGCAATGTTACAATTGGTCTTTCCATTGCTGATACTATCTGCTGGACACAATTTCTAGCAGAAGAAAGCAGATCATCAGATCAGACCAAGGAAGCAATGTTACAATTGGTCTTTCCATTGCTGATACTATCTGCTGGACACAATTTCTAGCAGAAGAAAGCAGATCATCAGATCAGACCAAGGAAGCAATGTTACAATTGGTCTTTCCATTGCTGATACTATCTGCTGGACACAATTTCTAGCAGAAGAAAGCAGATCATCAGATCAGACCAAGGAAGCAATGTTACAATTGGTCTTTCCATTGCTGATACTATCTGCTGGACACAATTTCTAGCAGAAGAAAGCAGATCATCAGATCAGACCAAGGAAGCAATGTTACAATTGGTCTTTCTGTTCCTGATACTATCTGCTGGACACAATTTCTAGCAGAAGAAAGCAGATCATCAGATCAGACCAAGGAAGCAATGTTACAATTGGTCTTTCCATTGCTGATACTATCTGCTGGACACAATTTCTAGCAGAAGAAAGCAGATCATCAGATCAGACCAAGGAAGCAATGTTACAATTGGTCTTTCTGTTGCTGATACTATCTGCTGGACACAATTTCTAGCAGAAGAAAGCAGATCATCAGATCAGACCAAGGAAACAATGTTACAATTGGTCTTTCCATTGCTGATACTATCTGCTGGACACAATTTCTAGCAGAAGAAAGCAGATCATCAGATCAGACCAAGGAAGCAATGTTACAATTGGTCTTTCCATTGCTGATACTATCTGCTGGACACAATTTCTAGCAGAAGAAAGCAGATCATCAGATCAGACCAAGGAAGCAATGTTACAATTGGTCTTTCTGTTCCTGATACTATCTGCTGGACACAATTTCTAGCAGAAGAAAGCAGATCATCAGATCAGACCAAGGAAGCAATGTTACAATTGGTCTTTCCATTGCTGATACTATCTGCTGGACACAATTTCTAGCAGAAGAAAGCAGATCATCAGATCAGACCAAGGAAGCAATGTTACAATTGGTCTTTCTGTTGCTGATACTATCTGCTGGACACAATTTCTAGCAGAAGAAAGCAGATCATCACATCAGACCAAGGAAGCAATGTTACAATTGGTCTTTCTGTTCCTGATACTATCTGCTGGACACAATTTCTAGCAGAAGAAAGCAGATCATCAGATCAGACCAAGGAAACAATGTTACAATTGGTCTTTCCATTGCTGATACTATCTGCTGGACACAATTTCTAGCAGAAGAAAGCAGATCATCACATCAGACCAAGGAAGCAATGTTACAATTGGTCTTTCCATTGCTGATACTATCTGCTGGACACAATTTCTAGCAGAAGAAAGCAGATCATCAGATCAGACCAAGGAAGCAATGTTACAATTGGTCTTTCCATTGCTGATACTATCTGCTGGACACAATTTCTAGCAGAAGAAAGCAGATCATCACATCAGACCAAGGAAGCAATGTTACGATTGGTCTTTCTGTTGCTGATACTATCTGCTGGACACAATTTCTAGCAGAAGAAAGCAGATCATCACATCAGACCAAGGAAGCAATGTTACAATTGGTCTTTCCATTGCTGATACTATCTGCTGGACACAATTTCTAGCAGAAGAAAGCAGATCATCACATCAGACCAAGGAAGCAATGTTACAATTGGTCTTTCCATTGCTGATACTATCTGCTGGACACAATTTCTAGCAGAAGAAAGCAGATCATCAGATCAGACCAAGGAAACAATGTTACAATTGGTCTTTCCATTGCTGATACTATCTGCTGGACACAATTTCTAGCAGAAGAAAGCAGATCATCAGATCAGACCAAGGAAGCAATGTTACAATTGGTCTTTCCATTGCTGATACTATCTGCTGGACACAATTTCTAGCAGAAGAAAGCAGATCATCAGATGAGACCAAGGAAGCAATGTTACAATTGGTCTTTCCATTGCTGATACTATCTGCTGGACACAATTTCTAGCAGAAGAAAGCAGATCATCAGATCAGACCAAGGAAGCAATGTTACAATTGGTCTTTCCATTGCTGATACTATCTGCTGGACACAATTTCTAGCAGAAGAAAGCAGATCATCAGATCAGACCAAGGAAGCAATGTTACAATTGGTCTTTCTGTTCCTGATACTATCTGCTGGACACAATTTCTAGCAGAAGAAAGCAGATCATCAGATCAGACCAAGGAAGCAATGTTACAATTGGTCTTTCTGTTGCTGATACTATCTGCTGGACACAATTTCTAGCAGAAGAAAGCAGATCATCAGATCAGACCAAGGAAGCAATGTTACAATTGGTCTTTCTGTTGCTGATACTATCTGCTGGACACAATTTCTAGCAGAAGAAAGCAGATCATCACATCAGACCAAGGAAGCAATGTTACAATTGGTCTTTCCATTGCTGATACTATCTGCTGGACACAATTTCTAGCAGAAGAAAGCAGATCATCACATCAGACCAAGGAAGCAATGTTACAATTGGTCTTTCCATTGCTGATACTATCTGCTGGACACAATTTCTAGCAGAAGAAAGCAGATCATCACATCAGACCAAGGAAGCAATGTTACAATTGGTCTTTCTGTTGCTGATACTATCTGCTGGACACAATTTCTAGCAGAAGAAAGCAGATCATCACATCAGACCAAGGAAGCAATGTTACAATTGGTCTTTCTGTTCCTGATACTATCTGCTGGACACAATTTCTAGCAGAAGAAAGCAGATCATCAGATCAGACCAAGGAAACAATGTTACAATTGGTCTTTCCATTGCTGATACTATCTGCTGGACACAATTTCTAGCAGAAGAAAGCAGATCATCACATCAGACCAAGGAAGCAATGTTACAATTGGTCTTTCTGTTGCTGATACTATCTGCTGGACACAATTTCTAGCAGAAGAAAGCAGATCATCAGATCAGACCAAGGAAACAATGTTACAATTGGTCTTTCCATTGCTGATACTATCTGCTGGACACAATTTCTAGCAGAAGAAAGCAGATCATCAGATCAGACCAAGGAAGCAATGTTACAATTGGTCTTTCTGTTGCTGATACTATCTGCTGGACACAATTTCTAGCAGAAGAAAGCAGATCATCACATCAGACCAAGGAAGCAATGTTACAATTGGTCTTTCCATTGCTGATACTATCTGCTGGACACAATTTCTAGCAGAAGAAAGCAGATCATCACATCAGACCAAGGAAGCAATGTTACAATTGGTCTTTCTGTTGCTGATACTATCTGCTGGACACAATTTCTAGCAGAAGAAAGCAGATCATCACATCAGACCAAGGAAGCAATGTTACAATTGGTCTTTCTGTTCCTGATACTATCTGCTGGACACAATTTCTAGCAGAAGAAAGCAGATCATCAGATCAGACCAAGGAAACAATGTTACAATTGGTCTTTCCATTGCTGATACTATCTGCTGGACACAATTTCTAGCAGAAGAAAGCAGATCATCACATCAGACCAAGGAAGCAATGTTACAATTGGTCTTTCTGTTGCTGATACTATCTGCTGGACACAATTTCTAGCAGAAGAAAGCAGATCATCACATCAGACCAAGGAAGCAATGTTACAATTGGTCTTTCCATTGCTGATACTATCTGCTGGACACAATTTCTAGCAGAAGAAAGCAGATCATCACATCAGACCAAGGAAGCAATGTTACAATTGGTCTTTCTGTTGCTGATACTATCTGCTGGACACAATTTCTAGCAGAAGAAAGCAGATCATCACATCAGACCAAGGAAGCAATGTTACAATTGGTCTTTCTGTTGCTGATACTATCTGCTGGACACAATTTCTAGCAGAAGAAAGCAGATCATCACATCAGACCAAGGAAGCAATGTTACAATTGGTCTTTCTGTTGCTGATACTATCTGCTGGACACAATTTCTAGCAGAAGAAAGCAGATCATCACATCAGACCAAGGAAGCAATGTTACAATTGGTCTTTCTGTTGCTGATACTATCTGCTGGACACAATTTCTAGCAGAAGAAAGCAGATCATCACATCAGACCAAGGAAGCAATGTTACAATTGGTCTTTCTGTTGCTGATACTATCTGCTGGACACAATTTCTAGCAGAAGAAAGCAGATCATCACATCAGACCAAGGAAGCAATGTTACAATTGGTCTTTCTGTTGCTGATACTATCTGCTGGACACAATTTCTAGCAGAAGAAAGCAGATCATCACATCAGACCAAGGAAGCAATGTTACAATTGGTCTTTCCATTGCTGATACTATCTGCTGGACACAATTTCTAGCAGAAGAAAGCAGATCATCACATCAGACCAAGGAAGCAATGTTACAATTGGTCTTTCTGTTGCTGATACTATCTGCTGGACACAATTTCTAGCAGAAGAAAGCAGATCATCACATCAGACCAAGGAAGCAATGTTACAATTGGTCTTTCTGTTGCTGATACTATCTGCTGGACACAATTTCTAGCAGAAGAAAGCAGATCATCACATCAGACCAAGGAAGCAATGTTACAATTGGTCTTTCTGTTCCTGATACTATCTGCTGGACACAATTTCTAGCAGAAGAAAGCAGATCATCAGATCAGACCAAGGAAACAATGTTACAATTGGTCTTTCCATTGCTGATACTATCTGCTGGACACAATTTCTAGCAGAAGAAAGCAGATCATCAGATCAGACCAAGGAAGCAATGTTACAATTGGTCTTTCTGTTGCTGATACTATCTGCTGGACACAATTTCTAGCAGAAGAAAGCAGATCATCAGATCAGACCAAGGAAGCAATGTTACAATTGGTCTTTCTGTTGCTGATACTATCTGCTGGACACAATTTCTAGCAGAAGAAAGCAGATCATCACATCAGACCAAGGAAGCAATGTTACAATTGGTCTTTCCATTGCTGATACTATCTGCTGGACACAATTTCTAGCAGAAGAAAGCAGATCATCACATCAGACCAAGGAAGCAATGTTACAATTGGTCTTTCTGTTGCTGATACTATCTGCTGGACACAATTTCTAGCAGAAGAAAGCAGATCATCACATCAGACCAAGGAAGCAATGTTACAATTGGTCTTTCTGTTGCTGATACTATCTGCTGGACACAATTTCTAGCAGAAGAAAGCAGATCATCAGATCAGACCAAGGAAACAATGTTACAATTGGTCTTTCCATTGCTGATACTATCTGCTGGACACAATTTCTAGCAGAAGAAAGCAGATCATCACATCAGACCAAGGAAGCAATGTTACAATTGGTCTTTCTGTTGCTGATACTATCTGCTGGACACAATTTCTAGCAGAAGAAAGCAGATCATCAGATCAGACCAAGGAAACAATGTTACAATTGGTCTTTCCATTGCTGATACTATCTGCTGGACACAATTTCTAGCAGAAGAAAGCAGATCATCACATCAGACCAAGGAAGCAATGTTACAATTGGTCTTTCTGTTGCTGATACTATCTGCTGGACACAATTTCTAGCAGAAGAAAGCAGATCATCAGATCAGACCAAGGAAGCAATGTTACAATTGGTCTTTCTGTTGCTGATACTATCTGCTGGACACAATTTCTAGCAGAAGAAAGCAGATCATCACATCAGACCAAGGAAGCAATGTTACAATTGGTCTTTCTGTTCCTGATACTATCTGCTGGACACAATTTCTAGCAGAAGAAAGCAGATCATCAGATCAGACCAAGGAAGCAATGTTACAATTGGTCTTTCCATTGCTGATACTATCTGCTGGACACAATTTCTAGCAGAAGAAAGCAGATCATCAGATCAGACCAAGGAAGCAATGTTACAATTGGTCTTTCCATTGCTGATACTATCTGCTGGACACAATTTCTAGCAGAAGAAAGCAGATCATCAGATCAGACCAAGGAAGCAATGTTACAATTGGTCTTTCCATTGCTGATACTATCTGCTGGACACAATTTCTAGCAGAAGAAAGCAGATCATCAGATCAGACCAAGGAAGCAATGTTTCGATTGGTCTTTCCATTGCTGATCACAACTCCTGGCAAATACTATCTGTTGGTCGCATATTCTTTTGATTATTACCCAAGATTCATGACCATAGGCAAGGGTTGGCAAGAATACCAAACTGAAGATAGCAAATTTGGCTTTTACACCTACCCCCCTTCTTCTGATGACTGAATGCTGAAGCTGGCACATTATTGCACCAGCTCCTGCAATTCTTGCATTTAATTCAGCTTCCTGTCTTATATCACTTATGAACACAGCCCAAAGGTACTTTAACCTCTCCACCTATCACTACTTCTCCGAATTCAGAGATTACAGTTCCTATACTACGTGTCTGTTGTTAGAATGTCACAGGAAAGAATTGTCGGACAGATTTTACTGGTAAAACCAACCAGCAGGAGAGCCAGGCGTAGACCCCCAAGCAAGATGTTTAACAATAACATCCATGAGCTTGGCTAGTTTTGCTTGAAGATCCAGCCAGATCATTTGGAGATGGTTGCTTCTGAAAGGCACAGCTGGAAGGCGTACTTGAGGACTCTGCCACTATGACTTTCCCAGGAACATATGGTCCCTCTCGAGGATTCAAGCAGACCAATTGGAGATGGTTGCTTCTGACAGGACCCTGTTGGAAGGAGTACTTGAGGACTGTAGACCTTCCCAGGAATAAGTGGGAGCAGAAGAGGAAAAGACAGGTGTAATTTGATGGGCATTAAGCTGCTATTTCTAGCGATTCAAGCAACCACGTAGAGACCTTGCGTGTGCGTAGTCACATTACAACATTTAATGCCATTTATACTAGAATCACATGTATGCATGCATCCATGTAGCGTGTGTGTGCCGTATGCACGTATTTATATGTTCAAGCATGTGTGTGTGTATGAATATATATATATATACACACACAAACACACACACATATATATATATATATATACAGAGAGAGAGAGACATATATGTATGTTTGTGTGAGAGGGTGTGTACATATGTTTGTTTGTAAGAATGCGTATGTATTTGTATATATATATATGTGTGTGTGTGTGTGTGTGTGTGTGTGTGTGTGTGTGTGTGTGTGTTTATATGAAAGCAATGGAGAGACAGAGAATGAATCGATGAAAGAGAGAAGGAGTGAGAGAAGAAAAGGGGCGGAACACGATTGAGAAACAGGCAGAGAGAGAGTGTGTGTATGTGTGTGTGCGCGCGCGTGTGCGTGTGTGTGCGTGTGTGTGTCTGAAGTGCAATCGCGAAGTCTGACGGGATGTCGTCATAGTTTATTTCTAAACATCGCAACTGGCTGTTGTTATTGTTATTGTTGTTGTTGCTATTGTTGTATCCATGACTGATTTATCCAATATATTCAACCATTCTTAAGACGAGATTTAACTGCTATTTCTAGCAGGTTGAAAAGGCGAGTAGGAAACCTTTCTAACCCCACATATGGTAACACGATGGCGGTGGTGGTGGTGGTGGTGGGGAGATGGGTAACTAGCTCAATGTGATTAGCTGGATATGTACAACGCACGTGTGTATGTGTGGTAGTGGCTCTTGTTGTTATCTTTGTTGTTTAACCCTAGGTCAACTTTGACTGATTGGCGTTCCTACAGCGATGATTCCGTCACACACCCACCGCCCCATCCTCAAGATCTAGAAATACATTAAGCTATGTCTTTTCTTTCTTTTATTCGTTTTTTTTTTGCTCTTTTACAAGAGGAAGCGAGGAAATGTTTGCACTGGATCTATCAAGGCGGTTCCTCTTTACGTGTCCACAAGGACCATGAGAGGACGTGTATGGCGGCGAGCGTTCTCCCACATTGTCCAGACACATATCAGTGGTAGTGATGGTGGTTATTTATGTATTATTCTTAGGTTTATTTGTATAAGATATATTGCTGTTATTGCCAGGGCCTCCAAGAGAAATTTTGCAATGCGGTACAAGACCCCTTTGGGGTCCGAAGCAGGCAAACATTTTTCTCAAAATGGATGTTGCATGGTTGTTGTGTGACCTTCTTAGCTCTTGGGCCCCGGAACAAAATACCGTCTGGACCCCCCCCCCCTCTCATAGGCCCTGGTTATAGCTATTATTCTACAACGGTAGATATCCTATAGGTAGATAGCTATAGATAGATGTTGCTGTGTCACCCTAGTCCTTGATAAAAACAGTATTACCCTTAGTTTAGAAAAAAATGTTCTAAACTCGCTCAAATCTATGACCAACGACGGTAGATGATTAAATACATATTGAACGAAGACAAGCGACCAAGTGTGTGTCCGACAAATGTTGGAGACAAAGTCTATGATGAACGAAGGCGGAAGATCAAGTCTGTGTTGTGTTGAATAAAATAGGGATCACGTTTATGTTGAACGAAGACGAGAGATCAAGTCTATATTGAACGAAGACGGGGGATCAAGTCTATATTGAACGCGAAGACAAAGAATCAAGTCTATATTAAACGAAGATGGAGGATCAAGTCTTTATTGAACGAAGTCGGGAGAACAAGTATACATTCGACGAAGGCGGGGGAACAAGTCTACATTCGACGAAGGCGGGGGAACAAGTCTACATTCGACGAAGGCGGGGAATCAAGTCTATATTCAACGAAGATAAAGGATCAAGTATATTCAAAGAAGACGGAGGATCAAGTCTATATTCAGCGAAGACAGAGGATCAAGTCTATATTCAGCGAAGACAGAGGATCAAGTCTATATTCAACGAAGACAGAGCGTCAAGGTTTAAGTAAAACAAAATATAACGGACACACAAAATGAATATAAGACTTACTGTACACAATTACGATTCAAAACTGGACAAGCAGGGGTAAACAACGATGCGACCATGATCGCGGGAGTGGGTGTGTCAGCACTTACAACTTTAATCGTCATGATAAATTATCGGATGTTATTGTTGTTGTTTACGTAAACCTAAGTCAGCCATGAAACAAACATTCCAGTCATGTTTCCGTTTTGTTTTGTTTTGAGATTTTAGAGCATCAGGGTTTCCATAGTACAATGTGCCGTTCCTTTATTTTTGAGACAATAGGATGTAATAAATTCGAGGGAGATTTGGCTGCTATACATATATATATATATATATATATACACGCTCATATATATATATACACGCTCATATATATATATATATATATATATATACACGCTCATATATATATATACACGCTCATATATATATATATATATATATATATATATATATACCTCACATTTCTATATATATATGTAAACACACATATACATGCATGTATACACGTGCACATACATATATACGCATACACATATGTATACAGACACACACTTCCACTATAAACCTTGTGTTTATTTAAGAAATCATCATGATAACTTTGCCTTTCATCCTTACGGGGTCGATAAAATAAAGTACCAGTAATGTACTGAGTAATTGCTGGCCTTGTGCCAAAAGTAGAAACAATTATTATTATTTTTACTGCCCTTTCTATCCTGAGTTGAAACCCCGTCGAGGTTGACTTTGCCTTTCATCCTTCCGGTGGGTCGGGGGGGGGGGGTCAATAAAATAAAGTACCAGGGTCGATATAAATGACTTTCACATTCCTTCAAATTGCTAGTCTTGTGCCAAACGTAGAAACCACCACCACTACTACTACTACTACTTTCACTACGACCACCACCACTACTACTACTACTACTTTCACTACGACCACCACCACCACCACTACTACTACTTTCACTACGACCACCACCACCACCACTACTACTACTTTCACTACGACCACCACCACCACCACTACTACTACTTTCACTACGACCACCACCACCACCACCACTACTACTACTTTCACTACGACCACCACCACTACTACTACTACTTTCACTACGACCACCACCACTACTACTACTTTCACTACGACCACCACCACCACCACCACTACTACTACTTTCACTACGACCACCACCACTACTACTACTACTACTTTCACTACGACCACCACCACCACCACTACTAATAGTACCACCACCACTACCACAACTACTACTATCACCATTATTAGTGCGGATAATTGGCAGAGTCTTAATACTTAGTAGTGTCTGTTCTGAGTTCGAACCCCTCCCCACCAAGGGCAACTTTGTCTATAATCCTTCCGGGGTCGATAACATAAAATACCAGTAAAGTTAACATAAAATACCAGTAAAGTACTGGGGTCGAGTTAACCCCCCCCCCCCCTCGTTCCAAATTAGTGGTTTTGTGCCAATGTTAGAAAAAATTATTAACTGTACAATATATATATATACACACACGAAAAGATTCAGGGTCCCGACGGCTGAGCTCCGGTCGTTTCGACAGCTAGATCCGATTAGATCTAGCTGTCGAAACGGCCGGAGCTCAGCCGTCGGGGTCCTGAATCTTTTCATATTAACCACTCTACTACCTCAAGTATCGAGTACTCTGGTGCGTTATGGCCCACCTGGTATCTTACCACACCCTCTTTGTTTGTATATATATATATATATGTGTGTGTGTAGAGAGAGAGAGAGAGAGAGAGAGAGAGAGATCTTTTTTTAAATCATCCCAAGAATGTGAAGAAGCCATTGCATGAGAATGGTATCAAACTGTTTTCAATCGACCCAACTAGACTTTGGTACTTTTACTGTCTTGTGAATTTGATCGAATCCAACTAATTTCCGATCAGATGGAATACCAGTAAAACTTTAAGGAGCACAGCACCTATCTATTCAATTCCACACACACACACACACACACACGGAAATACGGTGCAGAGTCAAAGAAAATCATTATCATCACCATCGTCAACATCACCATCATCATCACCATTATCATCACTATTATCACCATCATCATCATCATCACCATTATCATCACTATTATCACCATCATCATCACCGTTATCATCACCATTATCACCATCATCATTACCATTATCATCACCGTCATCACCATCATCTTCATGTGACTGTCACGGTCGGAATCTTAATAAAAGCATATGATCGCCACTTCCTTTGTTTTCTTTATTTTCCTTTTTTTTTTTTACACATTTTTCATGTAAACCCATACTATATCGTCCTGGGTCTTTATGTAAATCCTTGTAGTTAAAAAGAAACCATTATTGTTACCCCGCCGAGATTAACTTTGCCTTTCATCCTTACGGGGTCGATGAAATAAAGTACCAGTAATGCACTGGGTAATTGCTGGCCTTGTGCCAAAAGTTGAAACAATTATTATTATTATTATCATCTCCTCCCTATTGAGGAACCTTCTTTGTTTTAATTTTATTGTAATCCTTTTTTTTAAAATATTGTTAAAATTTATTTACATGCAAAACTCACACACCAACACCAACACATACACACACTATGTTTTCGTCCTGTACTGTCATAAGGTTTTTCTTGGTGTAAACCCTTTGTGGTCAATAAAGAAATGATTATTATCATTATTAATTTAGGTGGAACACAGAACTTTAATACCTAACGGTATTTGTTTTTGTCCCATTTATGTTCTGATTACGAATCCCACCGAGGTCGACTTTGCTTTTCGATTCCAGTTCAGCATCAGACGGGAAAGACATAACCAATGACGTTCCTGCCATGGCCATCCGTTTTGTCTTTTATTTAGACGGATTGCAGTCTAAGACTACATTATCCAACGTGTCCTTCCCTCTCTCCTCTTTTTTCTAGACGAGTATGATGATTTACGGGATATTTTGCTGCTATTTCTAACAAATCGAGTAACCATGTATAGAATCCTTTGTTGGTTTGTCATACCAGTGAAATACTGGGTCGATATAATCCAATATAGTTCTTTCCCTCGAAACGTGTATGGAATTATGTTCATACTATTATTATCCACTAATTCTCTTTTGAGTGATATTTAGCAATCGATGTATGGGGAAATGAGCGATACAATCGATTCTAACGGATCCAAGCAACATCGATACTTCACTCACTGCTGGCACGGTGTGGGTGAATGAATAGCGAAGTTAACTAAATATTCGAACCCCAACAAGAACACCTATTGTTTCTATCATTCCCACCATTGTTGGAGGAGATGAAAGAAAATTTAAATTGTCCTGCTTTATTCATTTACAGGCCGTTTACATTTTGAGCTCAATTTTGCTTTTCCCAGGGATCGATAAAATAAAAGTATCGGTCAAATAGTATGGTGATCGATTTATATTCATATAAAACATACGATATATATATAAAGTATGATAAATTGGTACCCAGTAAGGGTAATTAGACTCATACCAAGGTAGAAGTGATCCTCTTCTGAGTATCGAGCATCTATTCATCTACCCAGGGTTCGATAAAATAAAGGCTCTGTCAAATACACTATTGATCGATATTGTTCTGAAAATCCTAAAAATATTTATAATCATATAACAAATATATGAAATTAAATAGAAGTACATACATAGGATAGGATAGGATAAAGATCCCATAACTGCTTGTGGGGTCATAGAGGCACCGTCATACGGCTTGTCTAGGGTACTTTTAAACCTGGCGGAGCCCAACCTGTCCAGGTCTGAACACAGCCGATTTTTTTCTGTAGAGGAAGAATCGACCCCAGCACTAGACTGGTACTTTTTGATCGACCTCAAAAGGATGAAAGGCAAAATTGATCACGGTAGGATTTGAACTCTGAGCGTGCAATGAGATGGGACGAATACCGTAAAACATTCTATCCGACGACTTAACGACTCTGCCAATTCGCCGCCATACATGTAATCAATTAACTATTGTTAGGGACCTTATAAATATAATACACATACTAAACACGAATGGAATTATAGAAGATGAAGACTTGGGATATTTTATTCCTCGATCTGGAGCGGGAGGGCTCAACGAAACGAAGTACCACCAAAGTATTAGAGAGCCAGTCAATCTAATAAAAAATTTAAAAAACTAAATCCCTCTTTCTTTCTCCCCCACCAACATGAGTAAAGCTGGTACCTAACCTAATACAATAGTCAAGATCTTTGTTATTCTCGTTGTTGCTTGGTTGTTGTTTTGTCATCGCACTGCCTTGGGCCTCTATGGCCAGTAAAAAAAACACACACACTTCGTCATCGTTGTTGTTGTTATTATTATTATTTGACATGTCAAGGAAGCAGTAAAAGTCTGACAAAACTCTGACAAGGAACAAAATAAAGGAGTGAGATAAATAACAAACACACACACACACACATAGAGAGAGAGGGGGGATGCATAATACCAGAATTAAAATGACTTACCTGTCATTTCTGGTGTCAAGAGAAATAAGGATACATATATGTGTACATGTATACATATATGTGTATGTATATAGATATAAATATATAGAGAGAGAAGAATATGTGTGTGTATATTTAGATAGATATATGTATGTGTTTGTATATATTTATATATATGTGTGTGTGTATATGTTTCTATATATGCGTTTATATATCTATATATGTTCGTGTATAAATATAAGTTTATATATATATATATAAATATATCTGTAAGCGCTGTCTGAGTAAAACCCACAGCAGCCGATCACATAAGTCTCGCCATCAACATGTTCCCGTTGTAACTGCAATAAATCATGTGATGTATGACGTCAGTTCCGCAAATCTGGCCTTTTCCCGGTAGTACTTAGTTAGGTTAAACAAGGTAAGATTCACCTCTCGTCTTCATCTTTCCCAATCTTATCTTTTTTCTTACTTAATCGGTCGAGATTTATTTCCAAACATATTCATCGATAATTAGTTTTAACAATTTCAAACGTTTTTTTCCCCCAAAAGCTCTTGTTTTGTTTATTTTAAAGCAGTTATTTCTCTAATCGTGTTGCCTTTCCCTTCATTTCAGCTGCGAAAATGGGTCGTAGACCGGCTAGATGGTAAGTTAAAAATAATATATTACTACATTTTAAAGAAATGTTTATAAAGATTAAAAGATAAATCAATTTTTTTATATATAAAGATATCTTCATACGTGATAAAATCTGTCTATATATAATAGATCAAGTTAGGATATAGTGGATGTATTAAATCTACGTTGTATATATATAGTTCTATATTGCTATATTAATGGCATTATAATTAGCATAAATACCTTTAAATCTTAAAAGCCATATTTTTTATTTAAATATGTATAATATATATATTTATATATTATACATAGACACAATTAGTTGTATGAAGTAATGTTTGTCGGTGATCTAATTAGATATATTCCACATTAGTTGCACGTGTCGCTTTCAACCCTGTTAATATGGCGATACTGTTGAAAGAGTACTTACTCATCACAGCTTTCACTGTGCCTCGGTTTTGTCAAATTTATCTAATCTGGATACCTCACCATTTTATGTCCGCTTTCTGTGTTGGCATGGGTTTGACAGGTTGTCATGGTCCGTGATCAGACGTATGGAATCGATCAGTTTACTCTCTCTCTCGAGAGAGAGAAATATGAAATACTGTTGGCTTCACGCTCACAACAATTTATATATATATATAGTGGAAGCCGTTTATTATAATCATATAAGGTTATCAAGCTTATTATTACAATTAGTGTGTCTCAAACATAATATAGGTGTATCATTGACAAGAGATCTGCCAAGAAAATGAAAATAAACTCATCCGATTCACCTGATTGATACCATATATATATGTGCGGAGCATACAAAGTGAAGATCGAGATATTTTCATTTTCTTTATTATAAGCCTAAATCATCTGCTTAATATCATCAGGATATTATATAAGCACGGTATTTGTGAGAGATCGTATTTTACTTGATGTAGGGCCAACTGAAATCCCTCCAAAAGGGTTGTGTATTTATATATAATAGAATTCACATGACATTTACTTATAGAATTTAAAGGTCTTTGAAATGTTTAAACCTAGGTTGCTTTGCCAGTACTTGATGCATTATTTTTACCATTTCACTGGAATTTTGTCAACATTGCTTTTCTCGCACGAATGTTATCATCTCCACCACCACCATGCCGACTAAAACTTTTTAAACATTTGTTTCAGTTATCGCTACTGTAAGAACAAGCCATATCCCAAATCACGTTTCTGTCGTGGTGTCCCTGGTGAGTAGTAATATTTTTTCTAAGTGTATGGAACATAAATGTTACATTCAGTTTGTTAACGTAAAAATACTGGTGGTGTCGTTTAATTTGTTTATATTTGATTTAAAATTGTCATTGATATTATATAGGAATCTTTTGTTAAATATAAATAATCTTGTATCTGCTTTTGTGTTTGATTTCACCTATTGAGTAGGTGCTGATAAAATAAACTAGGTCAGCAAGTGTAATGAGATATTGAATATTGGTTTGGTAACCTGGGAGCAGATCAGTGCTCTATTTATATAAATAATTGTTTCTACCTTTGGCACAAGGCCAGCAATTACTTCAGTGTATTACTGGTACTTTATTTTATATAAATAATGAAGGGCAGATCTGGCTGTAAAGGAAAAGACTACAAAAGTGAAGAAAGCTAAATTGGATGTTGATATTCTAAAATGACCATCAGTTATGGAAACTTGATTTGGTGTTTTATAAAAACAAAGATTTGGGGAACTAATTGGTTTTTCGTTACCTTGAGGAACATTGCTTTTTTAATCCTTTTTTTTTTCTTTTCTTATAGATCCCAAGATTCGTATCTTTGATCTTGGTCGTAAGAAGGCTCGTGTGGATGAGTTTCCTCTCTGCATTCACTTAGTATCTGATGAGTTTGAACAGATCTCTTCAGAAGCTCTGGAAGCTGGCCGTATCTGTGCCAACAAATACCTAGTAAAACATTGTGGCAAAGATGCATTCCATCTACGAATTCGTTTGCATCCTTTCCATGTCATCAGAATTAATAAGATGTTGTCGTGTGCTGGAGCTGATAGGTAAGGCCAATCACATCCTGATTTTTATGAATTATTTGTCTATTGAACCCATCCATACTGTTAATGTAGGAGTATTTTCTTTGAGTTTGTGATAAAAAAATTATGGTGGCTGCACAGTCACAGATTCTCACTATACTTTGGTTAAATAATCATTGATAATGAATATTCTAATTCATCTGAATCATTTATTGTAACTATCTTTGTATTTTTCATGCTTGCAGCAAGAGTCTTTAGCATATACATTACTCTATATATACTATTATATTTCTGTGGTAAGGGCTTTATCTCACATATATTGAATCTACAAACTTTTGATGTTATTTATTTTGAGAACAATACCTTAACTTCAGTGTACGATGTACGGCTGGTTTGAACAGAAAGAGATGAGAGAATTCTGACCGGTTTAAATTCTAAAGGGTTATGGCACGTTTTCTATGCCCTATCTAGTGTCAGCCCATACTTTGTTTTAAGAGTGGAACGACTGTTTTGCAATAGTATTGACATGAGGTTTTCTGCAGCAAGACTCCTGTGTCCCCTTGTAGTCTCCTATAAGGATTATCTGTTTGGTTTGTAGAATCCAGATTAAAGGCAGGGTGTTTGGTATTCTATTGAACACCTTGTTGCATATATTGACTTCTCTTGACTATTGTAGTTTTATCTGTCAGCTATGTATTGATTGTTCTTTTCTCTTTTTCAGGCTTCAGACAGGAATGAGAGGTGCGTTTGGAAAACCTCAGGGTACAGTTGCCAGAGTTAATATTGGACAGGTCATTATGTCTGTGCGTGCCAAGGAGATGCACGAGCCAATGATTGTTGAGGCTTTGAGGAGAGCTAAATTCAAGTTCCCTGGTAGACAGAAGGTACAAATTATTTTACCATTTTCTTTTATTTCTAGATAAAATCTGTTTATATTCAAGTATATATGGTAAATTTTGTTTTAATATCACCATATGAAGTGTGTGTATCCGGTTTAGTAAAGTTACTCTTACCATGTTTCGTAAGAAGGGCATCTGCCTGTAGCATTGTCTCAACACCTGTCCAACTCATAAAATAGTCACTAGAATCTTTGGCATACATCGAAGCCAACTGTTTACTCATTAACCAGTTGGTCATCTTGTGCCGACATTAAATCTTTTATACGGTCACTGCTTGTACTCTTTGTCCAGTAGTATCACCAAGTATCAGAACATGAACATTGCTTTTGTTAAGAGAGTATAAACAGATTTTAGGCAAGAAATTGGCAAACTATTTGAATGTGGAGGGAGTTGAAGTTTTTCAAGGGCTCAATTCCAGTTTTCATGTTGTATTTGTGGATAGAAAATGATGAGTTATAGCATATCCTTACATACCTCTAATAACTTAGAAATGTTTCCATCCAACCAGTGTTGTGGCAGTTTCCTCAATTTGTAGCTAAGATCAAATTAGGTTGTTGTTTTTTTTAATTTGGTGTATATTATTGACTAACTGGTGGTGGTTTGGTAGAGCTTTGTATTGATTTTATGGACTTCTATTTTTTAATTGAATGGCGATTCTCGCTCACTGAAAGTATTTTATGTTTTTTCCAGATTGTCGTTTCCAAGAGATGGGGTTTCACCAAATGGAATCGTGAGGTGTTTGGTCAAATGAGACAAGATGGTATCTTAGTTACTGACGGTGTTAGTGTGCAGTACAAACCAGACCATGGACCTCTCCACTTATGGAAGACCCGCATGGCAAATCTCTTAACTGCATAAATTTCATGAATTAATGTGACTGGAAATAAAGAAATGTTGCGTCAATTTTTCTTTTCTCTTATTTTTTACTCCTTGTTTGTTATGGTATAAAACCTTAAATTTAGGGAAATTCTCAGATGATTTAGCCAAGCATTCTGTTGTCATAATTTTTTTCTTTTTGTACTCACTGCAAATGAGTTTGGCGCTGGGAAGGGCATCCAGCTGTGGAAACGAAATCAGTTCTGTATGAGAAAGACATTGTTGCGAGACCTGGCATTGCTCACAAAAGTATAACTAGTCTAACCCATGCTAGCATGGAAAACCCTTTAGCATTTAAACCGGCTGTACCCGGCCAGAATTCTCTCACCTCGTGCTGTTCACTCTGGCCATAACTGGCTGCTCATACTGTTACGGTATTGTACTCAAAATAATCTCGTAGATTCAATCATCATCATCACCGTTTTACGTCCGTTCTTCCACGCTAGTATGGGTTAGCCGGGTTGTCCTGTTGTAGGCAGTGTCTGGTCGGCTGACCATGCCTTGCTCATACAGGAACTGATTTGGCTTGATTGATAAAGCTGGGTGCTTTTTCGTAGTGCCTTCACGTCCACTTTACAGTGTGGGCTGGGTGCTTTTTTGCCATGGCACCTCCACGACCACCTTGCTGTGGGGGGCATATTGTCTATATGCTTCAGCTTGTACCCATGGGAGGTCAGGTACTCTGTATTACTGCGTGACGTCATGGTCGTGTGTCATCGCCTTTGAGAGGTGTAATTGGGTAAGGTTATCACCTCATCTTGGGTCTCCCCACTCCACAGTTTCCATCGATTTCTAGTGCTCTGCAGCTGTCATCCTTCATACGCACCACATGTCCATACCAACGCATTTGATTCCTCTTATGCTCAGTCTCTCTCTCAATTCATTTATGCTTTGTCTTTCGCGTATATTACTATTACACATCGATCGGAGCATGCAGGCTTCGTTTCTCTCTAATCTACGTAAGTCTTCCACCTTCAGCGCCCAGGTCTCACTACCATGTAACATTGCTGTTCGGATACACACATCATACAGTCTGCCTTTCATTTTGAGGGAGAAGCCTTTTGCAGCTAGCAGTGGTAGTAGTTCCTGATATATGAGATAAAGTGTTTGCATTGAAAATACAATAGTAAATATAGAGTAATGTAAATGCTAATGGGTTAATGCAATCATAGCACTGTTTTGTACTTTTCAAGAATAGTTTACTTGTGGTTAAACAGTGATGACAGAAGTGCGCTTCATAATTAAGTCCGTTTTGATTCACTGTCATTTGTATTGACCTGCTTTGTGAGTGAAATTGGGAAGATGTGAAAACGAAACAAATCAAATCTGGCATTCTATACACCACATATGTCTTGTCTCCTTTTTGAAAATTAGGATTATCTCCCAATTGCCATTGCTTAGGTGCCCTTCCAGAGATCCAGGCCACCTGACACACAGCCAGAGAATATCTTCATTATTTAAGGCTTTCAACATCTTGGGCTGGATTTCGTCTTTGACTGCTCTTGCGACCTCATCCTCAGAGATTAGTCACTGTCCCTTGGACATTTTATGGGAGAAACCAATAGGTAGTAGACCCTGAGCAAGATGGTTGGATAACATCCATGCTTGGGGATCCAGCCAGATCAGTTGGAGACGGTTGCTTCTGACGACCTGTTGGAGGGAGTGTTTGAAGAAAACATGCATCATCTCTCTTCGTTATTGATAATACAGTTGTTCCCCCCCCCCCCCCCCCCCCCCCCCTGATATTCGCGGGGGTTACATTCCTAGAGCATCTGCAAATATTGGACGTGGTCCATAAAAATGCCTCAATGTAAAATATAAATTAATAATTCAAAATTTAACTATATATTTCCATGCAAAAAGCCATAAGAAAAACTGGAAGATATTTACGATTCCACGAACAATTATTAGTTAGGTTCTAAGGAAAATTCTGTGAATGCCGGGAGTACAGTGTATTTATAATACACATCTCTCTTCGTGAGTCATCAAACATTGTATATTATATACACAAGATGTCTTTTCAATATTCTTCAAATATGAGCATTGTACACAATATATACTCTTTTATTATTCATCATTACATACTCTATATATACACATTAATCAAATAGTGACATTATATATCTCTTCATTATTCAATCCTTACGGGGTCGATAAAATAAAGTACCAGAAATGTACTGGGTAATTGCTGGCCTTGTGCCAAAAAGTAGAAACAATTATTCATCAAACAGTGGTATTATATACATTACATCACACGTCACTTGTTAAACAATAATGATTTCTACTATAGGCACACATGTACATATGTGGTGAGAATGTCTCGGGGGAAAGAACGCTGGACAGATTTATAGTTCAGAGATCAGAGAGTTACTCCAGATAGAGCTGCTACTTAATACTTCCGAATTAAGAGATTACAGCTCCGATATAATGGGAATGTGGTTAGAATGTCTCAGGAAAGAATCGGACAGATTTGTAGTTCAGAGATCAGAGAGTTACTCCAGGTAGAGCTGCTACAGCTCCGATACTATGGGAATGTGGTTAGAATGTCTCGGGGGGGGAAAGAATCGTTGGACAGATTTGTAGTTCAGAGATCAGAGAGTTACTCCAGGTAGAGCCGCTACTTCTCCGAATTGAGAGATCACATCTCCGATACTACAGACATGTGGCTCGAATGTCTCAGGAAAGAACGCTGGACAGATTTGTAGCTTGGAGATCAGAGAGATTCCAGAAAGAGCAGCTACTTCTCCGAATTAAGAGATCACAGCTCCAACACTACAGGCATATGGTTAGAATTCTTAGGAAAGAATCGCTGGACAGATTTTACAGGTGAAACAGCATGTAGGAGACCCAGGGGTAAGCCCAAGTAAGATGGATAACATCCATGAGCTTGGCTGGTCGCACTTGGGGGATTCAGCTGGAGATGATTGCTTCTGACAGGACCTGCTGGAAGGAGTGTTTGAGGACTCTGCCCCATGACCCTCTCAGGAATATGTGGGCGAAGATCTCTCCACTTCACAGAAGCTTATAGAATGAAATATAGAGGAAGAATCAACCCCAGTACTGGTAGTTTTTTCATCAACCTCGAGAGTATGAAGGGCAAAGTTGACTTGCTTCTGACAGGACCTGCTGGAAGGAGTGTTTGAGGACTCTGCCCCCTTGACCTTCTCAAGAATAAGTGGGTGAAGAAAAGAAGGCACAAGGCCAGCAATTTTGGGGGGAGGGGAAAGTCGATTATATCAGCCCTAGTACATTACTGGAGCTTTATTTTATCAACCCCAAAGGATGAAAGGCAAAGCTAACCTCGGCGGAAACCTTGATAATATCATTAGACATAAAAAAAAAAAAAAAGCACTTATAAGCATATCCCACCACTATCATCATCATCACAACACCACCCCTATCCTCGTTACCATCACCACTAACACTACTGCAACTATCATCATCATCACAATCACTGTTCACAACACCACCACTATCATTATCAGCAACAGCACCACTATCATCACCATCACAACTATCAGCACTGCTACCACCACCACACCCACCACCATCACTACTACTACTGTGCTATAACTGGCTGTTAAAAAATAAATTAACAAAGTTAACCCCAGATGGATGACATGCATGAGCTCTGCTGGTCTCTCTTGGGAATTCAACCAGACCAACTGGAGATGGTTGCTTCTAACTGGACCCTGTTGAAAGAAGTACTTGAGGACTCTACCTCAGCGACCCTCCCAGGAATAAGTAAGGCACTGTTGGAAGGCGTACTTGAGGACTCTGCCACCATGACCCTCCCAGGATTAAGAGGAGGAGAACCAGACAGACTCAATGACCCCCAGGCAGACATGTTACAGTAAAGTTACTTCATATGGATTTGTGTTTGTCTGTCTGTGTGTGTGTGTGCGAGTCCATTTTACAGTGTTGATAAAATAAAATACCAGTGATGTACTGAGGTTAATCATCAAATTTTCTGGCTTTATGCCATTATTAAAGGGTGGTGGATTGGCAAATCGGTAGAGTGTCAAACAAGATACTAAGCAGCATTTAGTTGTGGTCTTTTACGTTCTGAGTTCAAATCCCACTGAGGTTAGCTTTACCTTTCATCCTTACAGGGGTCAATAAATTAAATTACCAGTTACGTACTGGGGTCGATTTAAGTTACTTTCCCCTCCCCCAAAATTATTGGCATTGTGCCTAAATCAGAAACCATTATTATTCCAGTATTGGGAGAGGGTCGGACGCCATGCTTTGACGCATAGAGTTACGGCCCTTACCATTCTGAGTTCAAATCCCGCCGAGGTTAACTTTGCCTTTCATCCTTACGGGGGTCGATAAAATAAAGTACCAGTCATGCACTGGGGTTGATTTAATCAACTTTCCTCCTCCCCTAAAATTGCTGGCCTTGTGCCTCAATCAGAAATCATTATTATTGTTATAATCAGTGTAGAAGTGACAGTTTCAGTAGAGCCTTAGACAATATGCTAAGCCACAATTAGTTATGACATTCTAATTTGGGGCTCCAATCCAGCTTAAGTGAACTTTGTGTTTCCTTCTTCCAGGGTTGAAATAAGGTATGAATCAATAACCGAGGTCAATATAATAGGTTTTACTCTCCCCGCAAATTGTTGGCCTTGTGCCAATGTTAGAATGAATTATTATTATGTACAGCAAACATAGATAAGCCGGCCATGCCTCCCATTTCAGAGACAACAGGTGGACTATTAAAATTACACCTGACTTTGAGAGAGATATATGCCAGACTCCAACGCATATGTCGTTTGTAAAGGGAGAGTAAGATTTGTTGGCCACTGCTATCTTGCTACCTATGAGGTTGTGTCCCCATTAGTGCTTTGGAAACCACAAGCAGTCACTAATAACAGGGATTGCAAGCTCTCCTATCCCGATGTCATCTCCAGAGATTCTGGACTTGGCAACAGCAATGAACAACAGACCCATGTGGAGATCAATTGTTAAGTCCATTTCGGCTGAGGCAGCCGGATGATTAAAGTGACAGAGTGGACACCAAGATAGTGGAGAAGAACCAGAGGGCAGCCAAAGGCCAGCTAGCACGATGAGCTGACCCAATATCTCAGCCCCCACATGGCCCAATATGGTCAGAGTTAGGAAGCGGTGGAGGTCAGCCAAGGAGGGGTTCCTCCTATAGGAATGAGAAGGCCCTGAATTTTAGATTTTAGAGGGTGAAGTTGGTGGATTGGCAGAATCATTAGAGCGGGGACTAGATGTTTTGCAGTATTTGTTCTGACTGAATAGATTTTGAGTTCAAATCCCACTGAAGTCAATTTTGCCAAGGTCAATAAAATATAATCCTAATCAATATTGTTGGAAACATTGTTAACCCTTTAGTTTCCAAATATGTTAATCCTTTAGTTACCAACCTGGCCAAAACCAGCTCTGGTTCTATGAAAGAAAACCACTCATTTTAAAGGTTTCCAATTTAAATTATTAAATTTTCCGACATCATTTTATATAAGAACCTCACATTAAGTTACTATCATCGTAATGAAATAACTAATAATCTTAATAAATCTCTCGAAATTCGTCATTAAACCGGTCGTATCTGGCCAGAATTCTCTCACCTCTTTCTGTTTAAACCAACTGTAACCAGCCACTCATATTGATGTTAAGGTATTGTTCTCAAAATAAATAATATCAAAATCTCGTAGCTTCGATATTATGTGAGATAATTGTGAGTTAAAGCCTTTACCACAAAAATACAATAGTAAATATAGAGTAATGTAACTGCTAAAGGGTTAATTAATTAAAATAGAGTATATTTTATTAGAAATGTGGTAATGAAGGGGCTAAGAGAACACATTACAATGAAGATTAAAGTATTACAAAATGTGTCAAGAGAGTTACACTGCAAGCATTAGACACCAAGATATTTGGAGCAACGCTGCTGCATTGTAAACCTTTACAACCCATGTCAGCAGGAGAAGATAATGAATGTACATTTATATTAAAAGCAATGATGGTGGTAGTGATAATTGGGTTGGAAAGGTGTAAAAGGTGGTGGATTGTAAATTTAAATAATCAAGTAATTTAGTGATCTAATCATAGAAGAACAAATAGATATTAATTAGCATATCATTGATAATTTCTTAAGCTTTTGGGTGTTCTAGGCGCTTTATGTAGCGATAGAATAATCTCTTAATACATAATGCAGTGTCAAGGGAGGCAATTCATAAAAAGATTCAGCATGTTAAAGATTAATCAAGGTGAAACCATGGGCTGAACAATATGCAGGTAAAAGTTCTTTTTTTTTTCTGAAATATATTTTTTGCTTGCTATGTTCTTAATAGTAATATACTATATAGCAGGCATGTTAAACTGAGGGTCCTCCGAGGGCCACATGGGTTACATATGTGTTGTCTGAGGACCACATATGACAACTAATTGCGCACATTACAACTATTTTTTTTCATTTTATATTACAAAGATAAAACATTCTCACGCTGTAAAAATCTTTATGCGGGCCGCATGCAGTCCGTGGGCCACATGTTTGATATGCCGGCTATATAGTATTATAACTAAATATAATTTTGTATAAATAATTCTCTACAAAATACAGATTTTAGCCTGTATAAATTATATTTGGACTGATTTATGGTATAATATATATGATTGAAATAATTATTATTTTAATCCATTTATATATATCTTCTGAAGATCCTGTAAATATATATATATATATTTACAGGATCTTCAGAAGATCCCGTAAAGGGTGAAGGCAGCGATTCTTTGCTTAAACTTCAAACATAAATATAATATCAAATATTTGCTTTATAAATGATCAACTCCCTCTGCATCCCAATATGCATCAAATACTACTTTGATTAGTGGTCTTTCCAGGTTTAGCACCATAGACACTCCATATATATATATATATATATATATATATATATATATATATCTCTTTTAAGAGTATTCACCCTATTTTATAAGCTATTTTTATAGTATCTCTGCTCTTGAGCACATCATCCTTTATACTTATATATATATATATATATATATCCAGGGAGTGTAACGCGGAGTTACTGTAGGTTCACCCGGGTAGCACTCAATGTTTATGTTCACGGCAGTATCAAGGTGTACAGCTAGGCAGAGTGTAGTATAATATATATATGTGTGTGTTTAAGAAGGGACTAATCGGGATAGTATCAGGAAGGTTATCCAGCTGTAAAACAATCTAGAAAAAGTCCTGTCCAACCCATCCCAGCATGGAAAAGTTGACATAGAAGTAAAGGCGGTGGTGATGATGATACATATTTGGTTGATGGGGCAAGAGTATATATGGGATAAAAAGGATAAAGATCCCATAACTCCTTGTGGAATCTTAGAGGCACCGACATACGGCGTGTCTAGGGCACTTTTAAGCCTGGCAGAGCCCGACCCTCTCAAGTCTGAACACAACCGATTTTTTCTTTAGAGGAAGAATTGACCCCAGTACAGTACTGGTACTTATTTTTATAGACCTCAAACGAATAAAAGGCAAAGTTGACCTCAGCGGGATTTGAGAGCGCAATGAGGTGGGGCGAATAACGTAAAGCATTCTATCCGACGTCTTAATGACTGCCAAATCTTCGTATAAGTTTATATATATATATATATTTGTGAGCATGTGCGTATATACATCTTGGAATGTGTGTATATATCTGAATGTGTATATGTGTATAACTGACTGTTATTTGTTGTGTTTATGACAATCTCTGGAATGCAACTATTTTTATGGTGATGATGGGAAGATCCTCTTTGCCGTCTTCTCTTGTTGTTGTTCTTTTTATTGCTGTGATTCTTTTCTTTTTTTTTGGGCTTATATTTTTTTAGGTTTGGTTTCTATATTGTTCTTTTATATTCTTTATTCTAAATAATTTTGTTCTGAAGAGGTGATGAAGTCATTAAAGTAAGAGTAAAGAAATTCAAACGTTGGTCGCAGTTGTGGTTTCCTTTCCCAGCACTTCAGCATGATCTCATAATATCCTTCTGGGCAATCTATTGGATCCGTTGGCCGAGGCATTCGATAGCCATTTTGAAGCGGAAGCAAAATTTCTCTACCAGGATAATCTAGTAAGAAAAATAACAATTTTTAAAATCAAAAATTGAATTTAAGTGTTGGTGGTATTGGTGTTGACAGATATATACAGTGGAACCTCAGTTCACAAACTTAATTCATTGCTGAAGGCCATTTGTCACTCAAAATATTCATAAACCAAAGATATTTTTCCCATAAGAAATATTGAAAGAGAAATACAGTGAGAGAGTGACTGTATGTGGAAGACAGATAGATTTCAGCATGGTAACTAACTACAAAATAAGCGACACTTTCTTGCCAATACTCCCAACTCAAGATGCTGTTCGTCAACCAAGGCATTTTATGTTAAAAAAAAATATTTGTGAACCGATTTGTTCATGATGAGAGGCGTTCATGGACCGAGGTTCCACTGTATATTAAAAATGTCAAAATATAATTAAAAAGCAAACAACACATTGATTTATGCCAGAGGTTCTCAAAGTGGGTGCTACCACCCATCGGAGAGCATTGAGAAGATCCAGGGGGCGCTGGGGCATAAGGGGGCAGTATAGATGATACAATAGTATATTAAATACCAAATGATACAAAATATATATAAAACAACATCAGCATCCAAAACATACAACAGCTGGATTGGACCTGACTAAACTGGTTTGGATTGGTGTATTTAAGAATTTAATCACATGGCCCTAGATACAATACACAGCTGTATGGTTTAGAAGTTCACTTCTAAAGCATGTGCTTCAATGTTCAGTCCTGCTGTGTGGCACCTTAAGTATGTGTCTTTTGCTATAGTCTTGGGACAACCAATAGCTTGTGAGTGAATTTGGTAGACGAGCGCCCTGAAAACCCATCGTTTGTGTGTGTGTATACGTCTTTGCCTTCAAACTTCATGTCTTGTCATCAAAGTAGCATAGCCACACAGCCGTCATCGTGTTCTTTCTCATAATGAAACATAGAAATAAACAATAAAGGGATAGGATAAAGATCCCATAACTCCTTGTGGAGTCGTAGAGGCACTGCCATATGGTGTGTCTAGGGCACTTTTAAACCTGGCAGAGCCCAACCCTCTCCAGGTCTGAACATAGCCAATTTTTTTCTATAGAAAAAGAATTGGTCTCAGTACTGGACTGGTACTTTTTTTTATCGACCTCGAAAGGATGAAAAGCAAAGTTGACCACGGCGGGATTTGAACTTAGAGAGCGCAATGAGGTGGGATGAATACTGTAAAGCATTCTATCCGACGACTTAACGACTCTTCCAATTCACCACCTTATGAATAAAGCAAGGTGACTAAATAAACTTACTGGCATAAGGCACACGGCCAAATGTGATAATTTCGTAAAGCAGAACTGCATAGGACCAAACATCAGATTTTATTGAGAATTTGTGATCAAAAGCAGCTTCTGGTGCTGTCCACTTTATGGGAAAGCGTACCCCTGGAAAAGAATAGAAAGAATAAAAGTATATCTTTAATAATGATATTTTCCTTTAAACCTTTAGCATTTAAACTGGCCGTATCCATCCAGGACTCTCTTGCCTCTTTCTGTTCAAACCAACCATAATTGGCCGCTCATGCCAATGTTAAGGTATTGTTCTTAAAATAGATAACATCAACATCTCATAGGTTCGATATTATGTGAGATAATTATGCGAGGTAAAGCCTTTACCATGAAAATACAATAGTATATATAGAGCAATGTAATAAAATAAAATAAATATTTGGAATTAATTTGGCAAATTAGAAAAGAATCAGTAAGCATACAGAAAAAGCAAGCAGTATTGGAAAGGACTATAAATGCCATAAATGAGAGGAAAAGAAAGGAGAGAGCAAAGGAAGAAAGGGGAATGGAAAGAGGGTGACAGATTCTACACCTAGGTCAGAGTGGTGTTTCAGTTGTGCCCTGCAGACAAAATGGCAAAGTCATTTCGATGGACAATGGCCAACAGTTCCCTCTGCAACAGCTAACCCCATAAAGAAAAAGGGTAAAGCCAACCTCAGCAGGATTTGAACTATATGCTGCATATAATTGTTGTATGGACTGGGAATCGAACTCAGAACCTCATTTTTGTATGGACTGTTAAATTCGTTTTATTCAATTTACACGTGCTCACACATTTGCATATGAATCACGTGACCTGGGCAGTCAGTCAGCATTGGTATTAAAAACTCGGTCACAGGTCACTTACTTACTTTATGTTATTCTGCTACTGTGAGGAGGGGAGTTTTGGATTGTTTCGTACAATACACAAATTATTTGATATAACTCGTGTTTTCTCTGCGAGTACCGAGAGGAATACAACAGAGTTTATTGGCGTCGCTGATAGGATTTACCTACATCGCCGATAGGATTTACCTACATTGCCGATAGGATTTACCTACATCGCCGATAGGATTTACCTACATCGCCGGGAAATTGTTTATCATAAAAACATGGCGGAACAACAAACAGCGGAGCTAATAAAGTTGTTTAGAGAACAGATGGAACAACAAATGCAACAACAGGAACAACAAATGCAACAACACAAGAAAGATATGGACACTCTGATAAAACTGTTTGGTGCTCGAGATTCTGAACAACAGAGTTTATTGGCGTCGCCAGTTGCTTCGACACCAACAGCATTCATCCCACCATTTGCTGCTTTTGATTCAACAACAGAACTATGGCCTGATTACTGGTCAAGATTCTGCACATTTGTGGCTGCTAACGCTGTACCCGAGCAACGCATGGCACAAGTGTTCCTGACTAATCAGACGGCTGCTATCTACAAACAACTTGCAAATTTGGCTGCTCAACAAAATCTGCCTAAGGATATCAACAAGTTGACAATGGACGAAATTGTTGACTTCATGAAAGAACAGTTCGACCCAAAACTTTTCATTGTGAGAGAACGTTTCAAGTTCTGGAGTGACATGCAACGGAAGCCAGGCGAAACTCTCCAGGAGCTGGCAGCACGTATACGTCAGGATGCAGCTACCTGTGATTTTCTTTCGATCACAAATCCACAAGATGAAGCTCTAAGACAGAGATTTATATGTTCTGTCAATAATGAAGCTGTGTTGAAGGCTATTTTCAATATCAAGGATACAGAACTAGATTTCGCCCGTGCTGTCCAAGTTGCCATCGGGACCGAAGACGCAGCAAAGGTTGCCAAGGAAACTGTTTACGGTTCCAAAACCAAGCAAGTCTACAAGGTCCAGCAGAACAAGAACAAGGGTCCTCGAAAGAACCATCAGCAGTCTTATTCCACAGACCAGGAGATGTGCTACCGATGTGGAAAGGCCCACAAAGCGACAGACTGCCCCTTCAAAGAAGCCAAATGTCATTTTTGTGACAAAAAGGGACATTTGCAAGCGGTGTGTAGAAAGAAACATCAGCAACGTAATCATCGCTCACAGAATTACGTGAAAAGAATCACGAAAGCTGAGCTAGTCAAGGCGATCCTTGGTGAAGTTCCTCATAATACTCATAGTTTGAATGTGCCAATAACAATCCAGAACAGACTTTTCACAATGGAATTGGACACAGCTACTACAGGCAATTTTGTTTCCTTGTCAGTTTGGAAACAATTAGGAAAACCGAAGCTGCAAGATGTCAAACATCGGTTTGAATCTGCCAGCAAGCACGACCTGCCCGTTCTGGGAACTTTCATGGGCCAAACCAAGGATCCAATGACCGGTAAACGGAATTCAATACCCTACATCGTCACCAAGATCCCTGATCTTAATTTGTTGGGACAAAACGCTATCCAGACTCTGGGAATTTCCGTGGACAATGCTCTAGGATTGAAAAGCATAGACAGCCAGGCCAAGAGTGAGGGTGCAGAAGTGATGCATCCAAAGACCTCAAATGAGCCCTATATTTCCATGCAACGAGATTGTCACAACATGTGTGATGAATTCCCAGATCTCTTCAAGCAAGAATTGGGATGTCTTAATGACTTCGAACTGGAAGTGAAGTTCAAGTCGGACGCGACACCGGTCTTTCACAAGGCACGCCCGGTCCCGTTTGCTCTTCGTGATGACCTGGCCAAAGGTTATGAAGAAGGCATCGCCAAAGGAACCTGGAAGCCAGTACAGTTCAACGAATACGGAACGCCAGTGGTACCGATTCGTAAAGCACATACTTCAGGCAACCTGAAGCCCAATCTACGGATTTGTGGTGACTACTCTGTGGGAATTAATGACCAACTTGCAGATCATCGTCATCCAATGCCACTCCCAGAGGAACTGATGCAGAAGCTCGGAGGTGGATTCGGATACACAAAGATTGATCTTGCTGATGCCTATAATCAGATCAAGCTGGCCCCAGAAAGTCAACGCAGGCTTGCACTCAGCAATCACCGTGGGGTGCTCCTGCAGGAACGACTCCCTTTCGGAATCAAGTCAGCACCTGGTTACTTTCAGGAGATCATGGAAAACCTGACTCAAGATCTAGCTGGTGTGGCCGTCTTCCAGGATGACATGCTCGTCAGTGGGAAAGATGCAAACGATCACCTGAATAACCTAAAGTGTCTGCTCACACGTCTGTGCAACAAAGGACTCAAATGTCGCCGTGACAAGTGCCAGTTTGCACTACCCAGTGTGGAATACCTTGGACACACCTTGTCGGCTGAAGGGATCGCGAAGGGATCCAAGGTCGAAGCAGTTTTAAAGATGCCACCTCCAACGAACGTCTCAAGCTTGAAGTCTTTCCTGGGTTCAGTTCAGTTCTATGGAAAGTTTATCCCAAACCTGGCCAGCATGGCAGAGCCACTCTATTGCCTTACGAAAAAAACGACTACTTGGAAGTGGGGAGATGAAGAACAGTCAGCTTTCGATCAGTCGAAAAATGTGCTTTCATCGGATCGAGTTCTGATACACTTCGATCCAAACAAAACTTTGGGACTGGCTTGCGCCGCGTCAAACGTTGGTATTGGAGCAGTCCTGTTTCATTGCTATCCTGATGGAAGCGAGCGCCCAATATCAAATGTGTCCAAGACTCTTACTTCTGCACAGCGTAACTACGGCCAAATTCAAAAGGAAGCCCTGGCCATCATATTTGGCTTGCAGAAGTTCTATCAGTATCTGTACGGACATCAGTTTATACTCGTAACTGACCACAAGCCATTGACATCACTGTTCAGTCCGAGGAAAGGGACGCCACTTCTTGCTCCTAACCCACTAGCACGGTGGGCCCTGTGGCTGAACCAGTTTGACTACACCATCGAATATCGGAAAACAGCGGATCATGGCAATGCATATGCCCTCAGTCGCTTGCCATTTGGTAATGACATCGACTTTGACAGGAAGGAAAATGGTGAAGACATGGACATGGTATGCGCCATCAAAGCTCTCAGTCTTCAAGTCCAACCTATCGATGCTAACGTCCTCCGTCAAGAGTCAGGGAAAGATCCAGTGATATCTACAGTGATACGCTACGTCCATGAAGGCTGGCCACCAAAGAATACTGAGATCAATGACGAAGTCAATAAGTTCCGGAAGTTATCGGATTCACTCAGTATCTGCCACGGATGCCTTATCCATGGATCGAGAGTTGTGATTCCACATAGCTTACAGCCAAAGATCCTCAATCTTCTGCATCTCGGACACTTTGGCATGGAGCGCATGAAACAATTGGCAAGAACTGCTGTTTATTGGCCTGGTATCGATGCTGCTATAGAGAAAACCAGTTGACAATGTGATTCGTGTGGTGAACATCAAAACCAGCCATCCAAGTCTCCAGTTCACCCATGGATGTTACCTGAAAAGCCGTGGAGCCGCTTACACCTGGACCACGCAATCAATTTCATGGGCAGTAATTGGTTGGTGATCACGGATGCTTATTCCAAGTATCCATGCATTCATCCTACGTCATCCACGTCCTTCAGAGCCACTTTAGATCTGTTTGAAGAAGACTTTGTGCACTTCGGATTTCCTCACACGCTAGTCACCGATAACGCACCAACTTTTATTTCTGAGGAATTCCAGAGCTGGTACAAAGAACGTGGGATCACACACCTGACAGGGGCACCTTACCACCCAGCTACCAACGGAGCAGCGGAACGTTTGGTGCAGACCTTCAAACAAGCTCTGAGGAAGACTTCTCTTCCGCCGAAGCGAGCACTTCAAGAGTTCTTGATGCAGTACCGGAGAACACCGACATCCAGTGGATTCTCTCCGAGTGAACTTCTGAATCACCGGCAGATACGGACAAGGATTGATTCTCTGCTGCCTTCGCCAGCACACATCGCTCAAGGCAAGCAGTCTAAGGAAACATATAAGTCTCAGATGACTCCGAACTCGGCAGGTGTCGCTAAGGTTACCAGGCAGTACAAGGCTGGAGATCCTGTGTATGCACTGTACTATGGACCTCACCGAGACAAAGATCCCCGATGGGTACCAGCAATCATTAAGAAGTCATTGGGTACTCGCTGCTTCAACGTTAAGGTCATACCTCATGGCCCGGTGTGGAGACGACACTGGGAACAGCTGCAACCGCGGTACACTACTGAGGAAGACAATGAACCTGGTGATGCAGTAGACACTGTTTTTGAATTTGCAACACATCACCCGATGGAGATCTCAGAAATCGTGCCACTAACTCCAAGACAGACCAGACCCAAGACCTTGTTGCCCGTTCCAGAGTATCGACCAGACAATCAAAGACGGTCCAAGAGAACTCGTAAACCCCCAGAGAGACTTTGCTGTTGATGCTTCTTTTGTCGCATCAATTTCGGTGGGGAGGTGTTGTATGGACTGGGAATCGAACTCACAACCTCATTGTTGTATGGACTGTTAAATTCGTTTTATTCAATTTACACGTGCTCACACATTTGCATATGAATCACGTGACCTGGGCAGTCAGTCAGCATTGGTATTAAAAACTCGGTCACAGGTCACTTACTTACTTTATGTTATTCTGCTACTGTGAGGAGGGGCGTTTTGGATTGTTTCGTACAATACACAAATTATTTGATATAACTCGTGTTTTCTCTCCGAGTACCGAGAGGAATACAACAATAATGATAATTGTTTCTACTTTTGGCACAAGGCCAGCAATTACCCCAGTGCATTACTAGTACTTTATTTTATCAACCCCGTTGATGAAAGGCAAAGTTAACTTCGGCGGGATTTGGACTCAGACCATACATATAATGATAATAATAATTGTTTCTACTCACACACAAAATAATGATTTCTAGTATAGACACAAGGCCAATAATTTTGGGGGAGGGGAAAGTCGATTAAATCAACCCCAGTATATTACTGGTGCTCTATTTTATTAACCCCATAAGGATGAAAGGCAAAGTTAACCTCGGCAGGAGTTGACCTCAGATCATAAAGCGGCATAACTCTATGCTGCAAAGCATGGTGTCCGACCCTCTACCGATACTGCCAATCCACCGCCCTCAAATAATTGTTTCTACTTTTTGCACAATGCCAGCAATTATCCCAGTGCATTACTGGTACTTTATTTTATCTACCCCGTATCGGCGGGATTTGAACTCAGAACACAAAGGGGCGTAACTATGCTGCATACAATGATAATAATAATTGTTTCTACTCGCACACAAAATAATGGCAATACTTACTATTTGCGTGTCCTTCATATATTTCATCCCTGATAAGTCGAGTCAAACCAAAGTCGGCAACTTTCACTGTGTTATTTTCTGCAACCAGGATATTTGCTGCTCTCAAATCACGGTGGACATATTTATGATCTTCTAAATATTTCATTCCATCAGCCACCTTTAAATACAAATATACAACAGCAAAGCATAAACGAATTGAAAGAGATACTGAGTATAAGAGGAATCAAATGCTGTGCACAGGAGAGGAGGTTGTGTTGGTATGGACATGTGATACGTATGAAGGATGACAACTGCATAAGGTGCAGAGCACTAAAAGTCAATGGAAGCCATGGAGTGGGGAGACCCAAGAAGACCTGGGATGAGGTGATAAAAGTTGACCTTGCCCAATTGCACCTCTCAAAGGTGATGACACAGAACCGTGACCTCTGGCGTCACACAGAAACACAGAAGAGCTGACTTCTGACTTCCCATGGGAACAAGCTGAAGCCGAAGCATATAGACGATATGCCCCCATCCCCTCCCACTGCAAAGTGGTCGTGGAGGTGTCACGACAAAAAAGCACCCAGCCCACATTGTAAAGTGGCCGTATAGGCGCCATGGAAAAAAAAGCACCCAACACTCACTGTAAATGAGGTTGGTGTTAGGAAGGGCATCCAGCTGTAGAAATCAAGCCAAAATCAGTTCCTGTATGAGCAAAACAAGGTCACTCGACCTGGCATTGCCCACATCAGGACAACCAGTCTAACCCATGCTAGCGTGGAAGAATGGACGTAAAACGGTGATGATGATGATATAAACACTTAAAAAATAAAAACAAATACAATAGAACCTCAGTTCAGAAACCGTTTTTTCAAACATAAAATGTCTCGGGTGACAAATGGTGTCTTGAGTAACAGACATACAAGTCAGCAACAACAGTTGGCGACAAGCTGGGAGTATCAGCAGGAAAGCATCACTTGCTGCGTAGTTAGTTACTATGGTGATATCTATCTGTTTTTCACACACAATCACTCTTTCACTGTATTTCTCTCTCAACCTTTCGTACGGACAAAATAGTTTCGGTTTACAAATATTCTAGGTGACGAGCCATCTTCAGGAATGAATCAAGTTCATGAACTGAAGTTCCACTGTATTGTTCATCATCATTATCATCCTTATCATCATGGTTTCTAATTTTGGCACAGGGCCAGAAATTTGGGAACATCATCATCATTTTACGTCTGCTTTTCCCTGCTTACAAGGGTGGGACGGGAACTGATTCTGGCTTGATTTCTACAGCTGGATGCCCTTCCTAACACCAACCTCATTTACAGTGAGTGCTGGGTGCTTTTTTGCCGTGGCACCTCCACGGCCACTTTGCAGTGGAATGATAGGGACCCCAGTCCCTATCATCTCATTTCTACAGCTGAGTAAACTGGAGCAATGTGAAATAAAGTGTCTTGTTCAAGGAAACAACACATCACCCGGTCTGAGAATTGAACTCACAACCTTTCGATTGCAAGCCCAATGCTCTAACCACTAAGCCATGTGCTTCCACATGAGAATATGAAAGAAGGTGCATGTCCTAGTCGTTGATCATAATGTATAGGATGATAATTTTGAATGAAAAAAATGAATTTAAAAAAAGCACTCAATACAGGTGGGAAAATGACATCCAAAAAAGTGTCCTTACCCCTCTGCCTCTGGGTCCCAGGTGACAGGATGGAGAATTTATTGCGCCGGAGGACGGCAAGAGAGACACGCAGGAACAGCTACTCCACTTCGCGGGTCTTGCACCTGTCGACAGCCAACTCCACTACGATAGCAGTGAGTAGGAATGTGATCGGGGGGGGGGGGGGGGAGAACGCTGGAAGTTTCCACTGCTACAGGCTCTACCACAAAGCTATCCAAGAGTGGCTGATACTTGGACAGTTTGCCCTCTTCGGCTTGACGGACAAGAGCAGAGCCTGGGTTGGTAGCCGAATGCACCTCTATCCCACCCCACCCCTCCCAAACACAAAACACTGTACTCCCACCACCACACTTACCTGTGTAGCAATTCCAATGAGGTCATCTAATGCGAGTCTATTTTGAGATGATTTGTTTTTCCGTAGGTATTTAAGCAATGAACCATTTGCCATCAGTTCAGTGATTATGTAAATTGGTTCCTCCGTGGTGCACACAGCCAGTAACTGCACCAGCCTCTTGTGCCGTAGCATATGCATTGTACGCGCTTCCTCGACAAATTCTTCACATGACATAGTTCCTGGCTTCAGAGTTTTTATAGCCACACTCACAGAATTGTTCCATTTGCCTGTGTGTATGTGTGTGTGAGTTTGAGTGTGTGTATGAGTGAGTATGTGTGTATGAGTGTGTGTGTGTGTGTAAGAGTGTGTGCGTGTGTTTGTGTGTGTGAGTGTGTGTATGAGTGTGTGTGTGTGTATGAGTGTGTGTATGTGTGTGAGTGTGTGTATGTGTGTGAGTTTGTGTGTATGTGTGTGAGTTTGTGTGTATGTGTGAGTTTGTGTGTGCGTGTGTGTGTGTATGAGTGTACGAGTTTGTGTGTGTGTGTGTGAGTTTGTGTGTGTGTAAGAGTTTGTGAGTGTGTGTGTGTACGAGTTTGTGCGTGTGTGTGTACGAGTGTGTGTGTGTACGAGTTTGTGTGTGTGTGTATGAGTTTGTGTGTGTGTGTGTGTATGAGTTTGTGTGTGTGTGTGTGTATGAGTTTGTGTGTGTGTGTATGAGTTTGTGTGTGTGTGTATGTATATGAGTGTGTGTTTGTGTGTGTATGAGTTTGTGTGTGTGTGTATGTGTGCATAAATGTGTGTATGTATGCATGAGTGTGTGTGTGAGTTTATGTTTATGTGTAAGGGATTTGTTTTAGTAATAGAATGAATAGGGGAAAAAAGAGAAAACAAAAACAAGAGTAAGAATATAATGACAACAATAGCAACAACAATAACAACAATAGTGATGACATGAGTTGAGTGAAGGATTAGTGATGATATGAGTTGAGTGAAGATATGAGTTGAGTGATGACATGAGTTGAGTGATGACTTGAGTGAAGGAATAGTGATATGAGTTGAGTGAAGGAATAGTGATGACTTGAGTTGAGTGAAGGAATAGTGATGATATGCGTTCAGTGAAGGAATATGAGTTGAGTGAAGATATGAGTTGAGTGTAGCTGGAACAATAATAAAGACATACCTGAAAAAACTTCACCAAAACATCCACTGTCAAGTTTAGCCTCAAGAACTATTGCATGACGGTCAATTTCCAGTTCTCGAAAATGCACAACTGGTATTTCTTTTGGACAGATTCTTGTTAGGTGGTAACATAGACCTTCACTATTTTCTATAAAAACACACACCAGAATCAATGAGGTTGTTAGATATAGTTGAATATAGTTGTGGGGCTATGGGACCTTGCCAGAAGCATAAGGCCGCAGTGACATCATGGGGCTGGAAGATCTTGCCAGAGAACCTTGCCAAAAGCAGAAGGCCACAGTGATATCAGGGGGCTGGAAGATCTTGCCAGAGAGCCTTGTCAAAAGCATTAGGCCGCAGTCACATCATGGGGCTGGAAGATCTTGCCAGAGAGCCTTGTCAAAAGCATTAGGCCGCAGTCACATCATGGGGCTGGAAGATCTTGCCAGAGAGCCTTGTCAAAAGCATAAGGCCGCAGTGACATCATGGGGCTGGAAGATCTTGCCAGAGAGCCTTGTCAAAAGCATTAGGCCGCAGTCACATCATGGGGCTGGAAGATCTTGCCAGAGAGCCTTGTCAAAAGCATTAGGCCGCAGTCACATCATGGGGCTGGAAGATCTTGCCAGAGAGCCTTGTCAAAAGCACTAGGCCGCAGTCACATCATGGGACTGGAAGATCTTGCCAGAGAGCCTTGTCAAAAGCATAAGGCCGCAGTGACATCATGGGGCTGGAAGATCTTGCCAGAGAGCCTTGTCAAAAGCATTAGGCCGCAGTCACATCATGGGGCTGGAAGATCTTGCTAGAGAGCCTTGTCAAAAGCATTAGGCCGCAGTCACATCATGGGGCTGGAAGATCTTGCCAGAGAGCCTTGTCAAAAGCATTAGGCCGCAGTCACATCATGGGGCTGGAAGATCTTGCCAGAGAGCCTTGTCAAAAGCATAAGGCCGCAGTGACATCATGGGGCTGGAAGATCTTGCCAGAGAGCCTTGTCAAAAGCATTAGGCCACAGTCACATCATGGGGCTGGAAGATCTTGCCAGAGAGCCTTGTCAAAAGCATTAGGCCGCAGTCACATCATGGGGCTGGAAGATCTTGCCAGAGAGCCTTGTCAAAAGCATTAGGCCGCAGTCACATCATGGGGCTGGAAGATCTTGCCAGAGAGCCTTGTCAAAAGCATAAGGCCGCAGTGACATCATGGGGCTGGAAGATCTTGCCAGAGAACCTTGCCAAAAGCAGAAGGCCACAGTGATATCATGGGGCTGGAAGATCTTGCCAGAGAGCCTTGTCAAAAGCATTAGGCCGCAGTCACATCATGGGGCTGGAAGATCTTGCTAGAGAGCCTTGCCAGAAGCAGAAGATCGCAATGATGTCATGCAACTGAGAGCAGGAAATAGCAGCAGGGTTGGGGGCTCTTTTCTCTCTCTCTCTTATCAATGAGCAGCTGGGGAAGCAGGTTGTGGTTTTTGCTCTGTGTTGGGGGTCATATGGTTATCTTTTCTGGCTAGAGAATAGAGTTGGGCTGGGCTGGGCTAGACACTTATAGACATGGATATACCCCGTTCTGGACAAGATCAACCAGTAAGACATCCCATGATTGTGAATCCAATTCTCTAACTGCTCAGCCACGTGTCTTCACAATATATGAATTGTAACATATTTTTAATTTACTCACTTCTATAGTGTTGCAACAACTCAAACAAATCAGGGAACAGATGTCTTGCTGTTATGAAGTAACCACCAGCTTCTGTTTTGCGGAGTCTGTAATGTTTCACGGCAGGCAACAGAGTGACTGTGTTTAAATCTCGCACAGACAGCACATACGATTTTGCATCTGAAAAAAAAAAAATATTAATAATAAATAAATAAAAATAAAGATAGAAAACAATTATAAAATACCAGAAATTATCAGCAAGCTAATTTCCAACCTGTTGCGTTCAAGATGTTTGGACCGCTGTCAACAAAGTTTTTGTTAAATTTGGTGGTTCACTTTATTCAGTTATCGGGGGATGCTCTTGGCAAGAGTGTTTGGTTATTCCAGCAATAACAGGGTATATAAGCTCAATGAATGGAAAAAGATGGGCATTAGCACATTAATACCCATCTTTTTCCATTCGGTAGGTTTGTACACAGTGGGTTTATACACCCTGTTATTAACAGGTCTATACACCCTGTTATTATTAGACTATTTTATTTAGTCAAAAGGGTACGGCAAAGTCTTCTAATTCAATTTTCAAACTCTGCTCACCGTGACTGTGTTTAATTGACTTTCCTCTCCTACAAAATTACTGGCCTTATATGTAAAGTAGAAATCATTATCTCACAGTAGAACCGTTAGAGTCTCGGACAAAATGGTTTGCGGTTATGACCTTCTACATTCTGAGTTCAAATCCTTCCAAGGTCAACTTTACCTTTCATCTTTTCTGGGTCAATAAAATAATGTACCAGTTAAGTACTGGGGTCAATATAATCAATTTTTCCCTCCCCTCAAATTGCTGGCTCTGTATCTCCCCTAGGTGGTGGGGTCGATTTAATCGACTCCAAAAATTTAATATGTTCAATGCTAATACTGTCATTATTGATGATACTGGTCCACTAGTAAATAAATAAATAGGTAAGTAAATAAATAAAATACATCATCAAGAATAACAAGTGAACTCACCCCTAGCCTTTCGTACCAAGTAGGTACCAGGTATATTTCTAGGAAGTAGAAGTTGTATCTCAGCATCTTTTCGATCCACATCATGCCACCAACTACACACAAAATCATGTAAAAAAAAAAAAAAAATTATTTTTAACTCCTGAATTTTAAGCCTTATTATTCTTAATGTTAATGGCAAATTGGCCGAGTCATTAGAACGTCTGATAGTCTCTTGGTCAGCCTATGAACTTCTCAACCGACCCTCGTGCAAAGCACAAGTTTAGCTAGAGATCCCAAGACATGAGTAACTATGATAGAGTAGTGGCCTGTTAAGATAGAGAAGTGTCTTTCATTCATCTCTTGCTATAGTAAACAGGGATAAAAAAAGACATGATGGAAGCCACAATTAATAAAGAAAACATTTGAAAGGCAACTTACTCCTGCGTTTCTGGTGAGTCATCGTCTCTGATGACATAATTACTGGGTATGTATCCACTGAAATTGGTTCTTAAATGGTACGCAACCCACCAATCATTGCTTTGTCTGAAATGGATGAAGAAACATATAATGTGTATGTGTGTGTGTGTGTGTGTGTTTGTATTTGTGCGTGTGTATTGTTTATTTTATGTAATTTGGGGTGTATATAGAGGAAAAGGTGTGTGCATGTATGTGTGAGCGGGATGGGTGGTTTTTTTTTGGGGGGGGGGGGGCTGTGTGAGTCAGTTTAAAGTATGTTCGTGCGTGTGTGTAAAGAGGAAGAAGCGTGTGTGTGTGTGTGTTGCCTGTGTGTGAGGGATGGTTTTCTTTTGCATGTGATTTAGGGGGATGATGATGGTCATGATAATGATGATGATGATGATGGTAATAATAATGATGATGACAATGATGATAATGATGGCAATGACAATAAAATTAATGATGACAAAAATGACAATGATGATGATGATGACAATGATGATGATGATGCTTATGACTGACTTACATATCATCTTCAATTCTCATACGATCCCCCTTTTTAAATGACAGATCTTCCTCTGTAATGGCCTGAAAGTCATACAAAGCTCGAACAATTGAAGAATCTGTCAATGAAACAAATCACAGTAGGTACAAAACACACTCACAGCATTTTGTAGTAGGAGAAAGTTGATTATATTGACCCCAGAACTTAAGTGGTACATTATTTTCACTTTCTTTTTTTTTAAAAATGTACTAAATATTTCAACAAAAAATATGATGTAGAGCAGGGGCATGCAACAAGTGGCCTACATGCCACAATCTGGCCTGCCAGACCAGTCAGAGTGGCCTACATGCCACAATCTGGCCTGCCAGACCAGTCAGAGTGGCCCGCAATGATCATTTTAAATTTTTACCTTGTAGGCTTATTTAGAATTTTTTTCGTAACCGTAATACAATTTTCTGTTAGGTGACAATACTAAAGGGCTTCACTAATAGGGTTATGTGTGTTATAATTTCCTAGTTCCATATTATGGAAAGAAGTTGTGGTGAATCTTTGGAATAGTGCTTAATAAATATTAATGGCCCTAATAGTTGTTCCAATGTTCAAAAGTGGCCTGCCAATGGAATATGTTGCACACCCCTGATGTAGAGAATAAAGTAGATTTATTCTCACACTTCCTTATGTTTTAAAAATGTACTAAAATATTACAGCTAGAATTACAATGTAGTTTAAACCCATTTATATATTTATCTTTTTTAATTGAGCTGTGATTTATAAGCTGTCAAATAGTGTTAAGTAATGAAGAATTTGGAAGGATTTATGAAACAAATTGTTTTGGCCATGTTAGTATAAAAAGGGTTAAATAACAGAAGCAACAACAACAGAAAAAGACATTGAGTCTTACCAGTTGTATGTGGGTTAGGTGTATATGGGTTAGGTATATTTGGGAGTCTTGATGTTGTGATTGGCCCGTCTGTCCTATCAAAATCTCTGCCTCCATTGTGTGTCGCATATGGTTTGAATTGGGGGCAAGATTTGCAACATGCAGATCCCATATTGGAGAGATATATCTAACAGACACTTTCTTGAATGAGTTATACCACCACCTGCAATAAACACACAACAAATCTTTATTTAAACAAACTAAAATAAGAAAGTAATGTTTTGTTTGAAGGCTACTATTTGTTTTGGCTCTTTGTTCTTTGAGTTCAAAACTTTGCCTTTCAACCATTTAAGGTCTATAAAATAAGTACCAATCTAGTATTGAGGTCAATTCTTCCTCTATATTCCTTCTCACTTCCACTCTCTCACTCTCTTTCTCCTTGTCTGGAAGAAATCTGCTGTATTCAGACCTGGAGAGGATTGGGTTCTGCCAGGTTTAAAAATTCCTAAGAAATGCTGTATATCAATAGGGTGCCTCTATGACACCCTCAGGAATTATAAGACCAAGCATGCATACATATAGGGCCTATAAAGAACTGCAGCATCATTGTTATCATCATATTTTTAACATATACTGTCCAATTCACATTGTGGTAGCCTTAAAACAAAACACTACTTTTTACAGTTTCCACAATGTTTCATGCAAACTACAAAACCTACTAAATTAAAATAAATTGAAATGTTACAAGGGTTGGCTGAAATTTCATAGGCTGACTAAGGTATTCTCATGGAATGACCAAATAAGGTTTATTTTTCAACATAGTCACTAGAAAGAAACAATGCAGTTATTAAGAAGAGTTGAAATTAATGCATGCAAGATTTCACAGCTCTAGTATCACTCCTTCATAATCAGCCAATGAAATTTTCAGCCTTACCTCATATTCCATTAAATTTGTGAGGGGGGTTTGGCCAACTGAGGCAGCTGGCATCCCTCAATGGCATGATCTTAAAATTACAAACATTGAACAAATTTTTAACTTTTGAAAGTATGTTAGCTTAACTCTTTAGCATTTAAACAGGCCATATCATCATCACCGTTTTACGTCCGTTCTTCCATGCTAGCATGGGTTAGACGGGTTGTCCTGTTGTGGGCAGTGTCTGGTCGGCTGACCATGCCTTGCTCATACAGGAACTGATTTTGGCTTGATTTCTACAGCTGGATGCCCTTCCTAACACCAACCTCATTTACAGTGAGTGCTGGGTGCTTTTTTCCGTGGCACCTCCACGACCACCTTGCAGTGGGAGGGTGTGGGGGCATATTGTCTATATGCTTCAGCTTGTACCCATGGGAGGTCATGTACTCTGTATTGCCATATCCGGCCAGAATTCTCTTACCTCTTTCTGTTCAAACCAGCCATAACTGGCCACACATATTCATGTTAAGGTATTGTTCTCAAAATAAATAATATCAAAATCTCATAGATTCAATATTATGTGAGATAATTATGTGAGGTAAAGCTTTACCAACTCAGAGCATGCAATGAGGTGGGACGAACACTGTAAAGCATTCTATCCGATGTCTTAACAACTCTGCCAATTCGCCACCTATGTATGAGGTATATATAATGTCAGAAACTATATATACGGTACATATAATGTCAAAGACTATAAATATGGTATATATGATGTCAGAGATTTAAAAAAAAATTATGTTGAAGCAACTTTCTTTAACCCTTTAGAATTTAGTCCAGTACTGGGGTCAAATCGTCCTCTATAGAAAAATCAACTATGTTCAGACCTGAAGAGGGTTGGGTTCCGCCAGGTTTAAAAGTGCCCTAGACACACCATATGACGGTGCCTCTATGACTCCACAAGGAGTTATGATATCCCACTTACTCATACATATAAATGTATGCATATGCACATACACACATATATACATATGCGTTAGCGTGTTGAAAAAAAATTCTATAAAAGACTATAAACTATTTTTTTTTAAATATGCACACAAGTAAAAATGTCTGAGAAAAACCCAGATGACACTCCTATCCTACAAACATTACTACCACTCCATATGCCAGCAAGTTCTGCATGATTGAACAATCTGTTTTCCTACTTTCTTCTTAAATCACCCCTCCACCCTGGCTGACAATAGTACAAAAACTTTCCACCACTACTACTACAACTGCTGACATTCTTTCTATTACTCAACAAACATAATGGTGATGTCTTAATTGTGTTGGCTTGCCACTCAGATTATTAGAAGGAAACTCCTGTGACCCCGGGGTATAATTGAATGTGCATCATCATCATCATTTTACGTCCGCTTTTCCCTGCTTGCAAGGGTGGGACAGGTCTTATTCAGCACAGCATCTCTCCACTCGTCACGGTCCCTCGTCATCTCCACCGTGAGCTTCAATGATCTAAGGTCTGTTCTCACCACCTCCGCCCATGTTTTTCGTGGTCTACCTCTACCACGTCTTCCTTCAACTGGCATTTCCTGGCACTTCTTCACCCATCGGTCATCCTCCATGCGCATCACATGTCCATACCACCTCAGTCTCCTCTCCCGTACACTACATTCTATCCCTCTCAGACACAGTTTCTCTCTCAACACATTTATGCTGGGTCGTTCACGCACATTTACACTGCACATCCAACGGATGCCTTTATTATTTTTCATTTTCTTAGTTTATAGATACATCTATATTAAGCAGTCTGCCCAAACCGTTGAATACTGACCTCTCCCCCCCTCCCACCTAATTTCTGTATCTTGATCTAAATGTGTGTGCCAGTGTTTATGTGAGTGAATTAATATCCATGTGCTTAGGATTTTATATCCACATATATATATGTGAGTGGGGGTGTGTGTGTGTTTGTATGTTCGTAGTTATGTGTATGTTTGTGCATATACGCGCGTGTGTGTGTGATTGTACGGATATGTGTGAGTATGAGAATATGTGTATACACTTATTTCATATTTATGTGTCTATACGCATCTTATCTGTGCATTATAAACTTACAGAGACATTAACCTTGAAATTTTGTATTTGCATCCATCCTTTTGGTATGCGTATACAGGTTGAGCATACATTTTTGTAAAATATGTGTAAGGGTAGTTACATGTATATACACACACCGAACTGCATTAAACCTTTTGTATTTTCATTGGTCAATTTTGTTCCCAAACGGACCTGAAATTTTGAATTGTTGTTATTATCAATAAATATATTTCATTATTTCTGAAGACGGCGTATATATGTGTTGGTATGTATATTTAATCTTGATAGTTTGTATAATTTTGTATAATTTTGTACATAGATCTGTTGAATATGCATGCCAATTCTAACACATATATATCCTAGAAACGATCGTTAAATAATGAACTTTTTTTGTTTAATATAAGGAACTGTTTCATTGTTTATTCATTATTTGTTTAATATTTTATATACATATATACATATATATATATATACATATATATATACATATATATATACATATATATATACATATATATACATATATATATACATATATATACATATATATATACATATATATACATATATATATACATATATATACATATACATATATATATACATATATATACATATATATACATATATATATATATATATATACATATATATATATATATACACATATATATATATATATACATATATATACATATATATATATATATACATATATATATATATACATCCCAACATAGCTTAGTTGTCAGCGACCTCACGGTCAGAACTAGACGAGCCCTGAAACAGAGGCCAACCTGGAGAAGAAAGATCTGGAAGCTGAAAGTCCCCTCAACCAGTAACAGAATTAAAGATATTTTACTCAACGCCTA
The DNA here is from genome assembly GCA_964016885.1 of Eledone cirrhosa. Taxonomy (NCBI): domain Eukaryota; kingdom Metazoa; phylum Mollusca; class Cephalopoda; order Octopoda; family Eledonidae; genus Eledone; species Eledone cirrhosa. Next base: position 4,626,712 of record OZ024760.1, on the reverse strand, counting down.
CGACAGTAAAGAAGAACAGATAGAGACATTTAACGTAGAAGAGAACTGGGAGTTCCTAAAAAATAACTTACTAGAGGCGACGGATGAGGTTTGTGGCTGGAGTAAGACCTCAAGCAGGAGGAGAGTGACTTGGTGGTGGATCAATAAGGTAGATGAAGCAGTCAAGGCCAAGAGACAGGCATGGAAAGAATGGAAGAACGGGGGGAGCAGGGTACATTACATAGAGACCAAGAGGGAAGCTAGGCGACAAGTATACTTAGCTAGGAGGGAAGCAGAGGATAGAAAATTCAAGCATGTTTTACAACGTGAGGACCAGAAACAGGAGGTATTCAAGATTGCGAGGCAGTGTGTCAGAGATAGTTGTGATGTCATTGGAGAGAAGTGTATCCGGAATGATAAAGGTGAGCTTGCCCTCACAAGTGCTGAGAAGAAAGATGCATGGAAGTGTCATTATGATAGATTACTAAATGAGGAGAATGCATGGGAAGAAGAGACCCTACCCCACGTAGACCCTATAGAGGGACCAGCAGTACAAGTCAGCGGCAGCGTAGTAAGTAAGGCAATCAGAGATATGAAGATGGGGAAGGCAACCGGTCCATCGGGTATAGCTGCCGAGATGCTGAAGGCATCTGGGTCTGTAGGTCACACTATACCCACACGTATCGTTAACCAGGTAATACTAGAGGGGGCCATACCAAAAGATTGGTGCAGTAGCATCATTGTCAACTGCTACAAAGGTAAAGGCGATGCACTAGATAGAGGAAACTATAGAGGTATAAAGTTGATGGACCAGGTCATGAAAGTAACAGAAAGAGTTATAGCACAGCTGATTAGGGACCGGGTGAATATAGACGAGATGCAATTTGGGTTTGTACCAGGGAAAGGCACCACTGATGCCCTCTTCCTTGTGAGGCAATTACAGGAAAAGTACCTAGCTAAAAGTAAGCCACTCTACTTGGCATTTGTCGACCTTGAGAAAGCCTTTGACAGAGTTCCACGTGCAGTAATCAGGTGGGCTCTTAGAAAACTAGGAGTAGATGAATGGCTTGTGAAAGCGGTACAAGCCATGTATAGGGGAGCAGTCAGCAAAGTTAGGATTAGCAATGAGTATAGCGAGGAATTAAGCGTACAGGTTGGGGTCCACCAGGGCTCTGTTCTTAGCCCTCTCCTGTTCATCATAGTCCTGCAGGCAATAACGGAGGAGTTTAAGACCGGATGCCCATGGGAACTCCTGTATGCTGATGACCTCGCACTCATAGCTGAATCTATGGTAGAACTAGAGAATAAATTCCAAACCTGGAAGCAGGGACTAGAGAGACAGGGCCTCAAAGTCAACATGACAAAGACTAAGGTCCTTGTAAGTAGACGAGAAAACAGAACCCAGATTCCCTCAGGGAAATG
>OZ024760.1:4587811-4617811 GCA_964016885.1 Eledone cirrhosa | reverse complement strand
GATGTGTAACAGTAATATACGTGAACGGCAAAGCATAAACGAACTAAGGAAAAAATTAGAGATAAGAGGGATCAGATGTTGTTTACTCGAGAGAAGGCTACGTTGGTATGGACACGTGATGCGCATGAAAGTCGATAGCTGTATAACAAAGTGCAGGGCAATAAAGATAGACGGTAGCCACGGAATAGGCAGACCTAGAAAAACCTGGGACGAGCTGATAAACTCCGACCTCACACACTTACACCTCTCCAAGACAATGTCACTGGACCGAGACCTTTGGCGGTACTCAGTAACAGAGAAGACCCGCCTTGCCAGTAGGCATCTCTAACAAAATACACCCCGTCCCACCACCACCACCCCCACCCCATCCACACCACCCCGTCCTATGTAAAGTTATGTTGGTGCCGCGCCATCCGGGCCGAAACAAATGAGATCGTGTAGGTGTCACGACAAAAAAACACACAGTCCACGCTGTAATGTGGCCGTGTAGGCAACACGGTAAAAACCTCCCAGACCCACACTGTAAATGTGGTTGGTGTTAGGAAGGGCATCCAACTGTAGAAAACCTGCCAGACAGTCCTATGCGAGCAAGACAATCACTCTTGCCTCAAGTGGGACTACCCCCGTCCAAACCCATGCAAGCGTGGAACACGGACGTTAAACGTTGATGATGATGATGATGATGATATACATGTATATGTATATATATATATACATGTATATATATATATATATATATATGTATATATATATATATACATATACATGTATATATATATATATACATATACATGTATATATATATATATACATATACATGTATATATATATATATACATATACATGTATATATATATATATATATACATGTATATATATATATACATATACATGTATATATATATATATATATATATATACATATACATGTATATATATATATATACATGTATATATATATATATATATATACATGTATATATATGTATATATATATATATATATATACATGTATATATATATATAGGACCCCACAGCCAGAAATAAATTCCAAAGCATGTTACTTGATTCTTTCGACAGTAAGGAAGAGCAATTAGAGTCAGATAATATAGAGGAACAGTGGGAATTCCTGAAAGCAAACCTGCTGACGGCGGCAGACGAAGTCTGTGGCTGGAGCAGGCCTGTAGGTAGGAGGAGAGTAACATGGTGGTGGAACAGTAAGGTGGAGGAGTCAATTAAGGCCAAAAAGCAGGCTTGGAAAGTATGGCGGGATGGGGGAAGTAGAGAAGACTATCAAGTGGCCAGGAGGGAAGCTAGGAGACAAGTGTACTTCGCAAAAAGAGAAGCAGAGGAAAGAAAGTTCAAGCATGTTCTACAACGTGAGGACCAAAAACTTGAGGTGTTCAGGATTGCTAGGCAATGTGTCAAGGAAAACCGTGATATTGTCGGGGAGAAGTGTGTACTTAATGATGATGGTGTACTTGCCATCACTGACGCTGATAAGAAGGTAGCTTGGAAGTGTCACTACGAAAGGCTTCTAAATGAGGAGAATAAATGAGAGAAAGACAGTCTCCCCCACATCGACCCAATAGAGGGACCGGCAGTGTTAGTCGAAGGTAGTATAATAAGTAAGGCAATCAAAGATATGAAGATGGGTAAGGCGGCTGGGCCTTCGGAAATAGTTGCTGAGATGCTGAAAGCCTCTGAAACGGTGGGACACACCATGGTCACCCGGATAGTAAACCAAGTCATACAGAATGGGGTTGTTCCGAAGGACTGGCGTAGCAGCATCATCATTAACTGTTACAAGGGTAAAGGAGATGCCCTAGATAGGAGTAACTATAGAGGCATTAAATTAATCGACGAGGTCATGAAGGTCACGGAAAAAGTTATAGCGCAACTAATCAGAGAGAGAATTGATCTAGATGAAATGCAGTTCGGTTTTGTGTCAGGCAAAAGTACCACAGACGCTCTTTTCATTGTACGACAACTACAGGAGAAATACCTAGCTAAAAGTAAACCCCTACACTTAGCTTTTGTTGACTTGGAGAAAGCCTTCGACAGAGTCCCCCGTTCCATTATCTGGTGGGCTCTTAGAAAACTAGGTGTTGACGAATGGCTTGTGAGAGCTATACAAGCCATGTATAAAGAAACAGTCAGCAAGGTTAGAATTAACAACGAATATAGTGAAGAGTTTAGTGTAAAAGTTGGTGTACATCAGGGCTCTGTTCTTAGCCCCCTACTATTTATTATTGCCCTTCAGGCTATAACAGTGGAGTTCAAGACCGGCTGCCCATGGGAACTCCTATACGCAGATGATCTAACGCTCATAGCTGAATCAATGGCCGAGCTAGAGAAGAAATTCCAAACATGGAAGCATGGCCTAGAATCAAAAGGGCTTAAAATTAACCTGGCTAAGACTAAAGTTCTAGTTTGTAGGAAAGAAAATAAGGTGACGGTCACTTCCGGGAAATGGCCATGCTCAGTGTGTAGGAAAGGCGTAGGTAGAAACTCCATTTTATGTCCCAAATGCAAAGTATGGGTGCATAAAAGGCGTAGGTAGAAACTCCATTTTATGTCCCAAATGCAAAGTATGGGTGCATAAAAGATGTAGTGGGATCACAGGTAAGCTAACTAAGAACATAGATTTTACATGTGGCCGGTGCTCTGGTGCAATAAGTAGCAGCAAATGCCCACAAAATACTAGCTCTTTCAATTGCGCAGAGGGTTCTATAGAAATAGTGGATAGCTTCCGTTACCTGGGTGACAAAATCAGCAGTGGGGGTGGGTGCTCTGAAAGTACAGTAGCTAGAGTCAGAACTGGATGGAAAAAGTTCAGAGAGCTTATACCACTATTAGCCACTAAAGGGTTCTCCCTAAAAATGAAAGGCAGGTTGTATGATGCCTGCATACGAACAGCAATGTTGCATGGCAGTGAGACCTGGGCATTGTGTGCAGAGGATATACGCAGACTAGAGAGGAACGAAGCTTGCATGCTCCACTGGATGTGTAATAGTAACATACGTGAACGGCAAAGCATAAGCGAACTAAGGAAAAAATTAGAAATAAGAGGGATCAGATGTTGTTTACTCAAGAGAAGGCTACGTTGGTATGGTCACGTGATGCGCATGAAAGACGACAGCTGTATAACAAAGTGCAGGGCAATAAAGATAGACGGTAGCTACGGTGTAGGCAGACCCAGAAAAACCTGGGACGAGCTGATAAATTCCGACCTCACACACTTACACCTCTCCAAAACAATGTCACTGGACCGAGACCTTTGGCGGTACTCAGTAATAGAGAAGACCCGCCTTACCTAAATACAAAGTAAAACCTACTACAGTCAGTAGGCATCTCTAATAAAATACACCCCCGTCCCACCACCCCGACCCCATCCACACCGCCCCTTTCAATGTAAAGTTATGTTGGTGCCACAACATCCAGGCCGAAACAAATGAGATCGTGTATGGGGTCACGACAAAAAAACACACAGTCCACGCTGTAATGTGGCCGTGTAGGCAACACGGTAAAAACCTCCCAGTCCCACGCTGTAAATGTAGTTGGTGTTAGGAAGGGCATCCAGCTGTAGAAAACCCGCCAGACAGTCCACGCTGTAATGTGGCCGTGTAGGCAACACGGTAAAAACCTCCCAGTCCCACACTGTAAATGTGGTTGGTGTTAGGAAGGGCATCCAGCTGTAGAAAACCCGCCAGACAGTCCTATGCGAGCAAGACAATCACTCTTGCCTCAAGTGGGAAAACCCCCGTCCAAACCCATGCAAGCGTGGAACACGGACGTTAAAGATGATGATGATGATGATGATATATACATATACATGTATATATATATCTATACATCATCATCATCATCATCAACGTTTAACGTCCGTGTTCCACGCTTGCATGGGTTTGGACGGGGGTTTTCCCACTTGAGGCAAGAGTGATTGTCTTGCTCGCATAGGACTGTCTGGCAGGTTTTCTACAGTTGGATGCCCTTCCTAACACCAACCACATTTACAGTGTGGGTCTGGGAGGTTTTTACCGTGTTGCCTACACGGCCACATTACAGCGTGGACTGTGTGTTTTTTTTGTCGTGACACCTACACGATCTCATTTGTTTCGGCCTGGATGGTGTGGCACCAATATATATATATATAAATATATATATATATATATATATATATATGAAATACGATGGGTTAATCCACCATAATAATATGATCACCTTCAGCATAACTTAATTAAACTACTCTATAGTTAATACACTTTATGCTTTAAAAATTTCTCTTGGAGGATGCGCATCACCATAGAAATTAAGGTCTATTTTGGGACACATTTTAATAGCTAGGTATAGAAACCCCAGAGTTACATCCCCGCATGCATTAACTCCCCTTAGCCACACACACTTCCGGGCGGTATTCAATGGCGTTTCTCGAAACGGAACAGCCTCCTGTATTGAACTAAAGAACACCAGACTACGATCTCTAACTGGATTGTCGTGGATTAGGTGAAGGGCATATAATCGATAAATACACTCCCCTGACCATGAAAATGCCGAAGTACATGAAATACTTGACTTCCCTGCGCTGTGCATCTCCAATACTTTTAACACTTTTAATGCTTGCACTATTTTTAATGCTTATAATATTTCTCCACACACAGACTATATCAATCATATAAAGAATTTGCCACCAGATCTACCAACCTAACACTCTTGTTTACCTACCTAAGTGCCTCTACCACACATATCTCTCTGCCACACTATATAAACAAGACGCACATGCGTGCCACACATATAACATTTGCACTATATAACCGCTTATCTTCATGTTGTATTTTAACCTGTATTTTGATTTTTGATTGTACCTCTTAATATAAATGTAATCTCGAAGTGTGTACTGCCACTCTAAATTCTGTAATGAATGTTGACCCACAATGTTTGAATATGTATCAATGTTTGAATATGTATCGGTATGTCTCTCGGCTGAAAAGGAGGTCATATAACTGTCCATGCATTAATAAATTGTTCCGAAGAATCCAAACCTCGGTTTGGAGGAAACAGCTGTAAGCACAATAATGTTTTGAACAGTTCTTTGATTCTTATATTTCATATAACTGCTCTGTAAATCATCTGATGTTTTTACATTGAGCTACTTAACTTACTGGTAATAAGGTAGTAATACATTACTGCCTACCACTATTTAGGGTGTGTGTAAAATACTTATAACTGCATAAGGTTTTGTATTTACATAACCATAAATAGTATAACTAATACTATATATATATATATAAATATATATATATATATATAATAACTAGAAATTGATTAACATATATATAAACATGAATAATCACAGGAGATAATTTATAAATTATCTCCTGTGATTATTCATGTTTTTATATATGTTAATCAATTTCTAGTTATTATAAAATGCTCGAACCTACTGGTTAGAATCTTGGAGCTTATTTTCCGGGTGATATGGCGCATGTCTTTCTGGCATGACACCCATAATTTTGATTTAGATTAAATTCATTTAATTTATCTTAATTTTGGATATATATATATTTATATATAATAATAATAATAATAATAATAATAGTAATAGTAATAATAATAAATTTGAAGACTAAAATCCAAAGAGGGCTCGATAAGGATAAATATATAGCAAATATATAAGAACCGTAGAGCAAATATTTATTAAAATAACAGATTAAAGTTAAACAAAGAATCGCTGCTTTCACCCTTAACGGGATCTTCTGAAACTAACAAAGTCAATCTGTAAACGCAGAAGTGAATATTTCAAAAAACGTTGCAACCGGAGGAAGACAGGAAGACGATACTTTGGTTCGTGGAAACGTTCCCTGGCAAAGAACGGGAAAAAACGAATATAATACGTCATTAATAGGAGCGGTGAAAAACAATTACGCGCAAAGACAGAACCACGTTTATGGTATAAAAGAGGTCGTAGACTAATGTTCTCTTAGGTGGTTCATAGAGACCTTCTCTGGCAATGAACGAAAAAAACGAAGATAATACGTCATATGTGGAGCGTGGAGAACAATTGCACGCAAAGACAAAACCCAGTAAATGATATAGCAGAAGTCGTAGACTAAAATTCTAACTAGGAGACCGAATGAATCTCTGCTTCAGGGTTAAGAACAAAGTAAATAAAAACAATACAGAAGTAATAGAAATTAAATAAATACATACACGCATACAAATACGTACATACACAAGCATACGCGAAAACACTTACCATAGGTATACAAAACCACGCACATATAAATATGTGTGTGTTTGTGTATGCGTGTATACAAAAAAATAAATAATTAAATAAACATATATAAATAAATAAATACGTATATAACAAGTGCACGCACATACCTACATGTAAATACACAAATGTTCGGAGACGTAAGTCAACCAAAACATGAAGTACACATATACACACACCCTACATAGGTACGAACCTGCATACTCACACAGACGCAAAACTCCCGTATACACATAACCAAACCATATGTACCAGGATATATAAAATTATACGCCATAACATATACAATCAAATATACATACGAGAAGGTATATGTACCTTCACAAAACATACATGTTATATATACTTACCTATGCAAATAAGTAATGGTATAAACAAAACATATACTTAGCTACCACATCAAGATGTAAAATATCCATGTATAGATCGTACTATCCGTTCGGGTATAACGTGGGGCTGTAATACAGGAAAGTTTTGTGCAATTTATGTTTACAAGCCGAAATTGCCTCAGATTTTTTATTTAAGATGTGGTCTGTGGCGTAGTGTATTTCCAGGGCCTCAGCGGCGCAGAGGTCACATGGTCTTTTATTTCCGTTATACGATCTAGCCCTAGCTAGGATCTCCCAGTGTAACTTATATTGGGTGTGGTTGTCTTTTACACTCCAGATATAAGCTGAAAGTGACGTCATATTCCTTCTTAGAGGGTAATTAAAAGAATGGGTATGCATGTAAAGACGCTGCTTGAATCTATTGGCGGTTAACCCTATGTAGGCCCTACGGGACGTGGGTGTTACAACCTTACATTTGTAGACAATGTTACTAGAGAGGCATTTCCCGGTTCCTACAATTACAGTTATTACTAACTACAGGGTTGCACGTGTTCCTACGGCTAGGTAGTTTAGCTAAATTTGAAGCTGTGATGTTATGTGCAAGGTTAGGAGTCGTAGAGTAAGAAATTTTAATAGTATTTCTATTAAAAATTTTACTATATTTATGTGTAGGGGAAAAATGCTTCGTAATAAGGGAAAGAAAGATCTTAGCTAATGGTGTGGCCACCTCCATATTATATGGTGGGTTATACCAACAAATGCGATGGGATCTATTTCTTCTAGGTCTATTTTCGTACTCTGTATATGCTACCTTATCGACAAATCCACTCCGAGCAAAAGCTTCATTGTAATAAGTGGAATGTCGTTGAAAATATGCTCGTTAGTAGATAGACGGGAAAGCCTCAACGAAACGTTTCTTACCAGGTTCTTGGTTATGCTGGCAGGATGGTTGGAATGCTTACTTATGTAATTAAGCGTATCATTCGGCTTTCTATACGGGATATACAACCCATTCAATAAATTGAGGGTAACGTTGAGGTAATTAACAACCGAGAGATTGGCCTCAACCTGTATAGAGAGGTTGAAGCCTTTAAAGAAGGCTGTGAGTTCTTTTCTGAACCTGTCGCAAGCACGAGGTCCGCACTTAGTCATGGTCAAAAGACCATCGTCACGGTACAAACCACCGCCCGCGTTGGGGAATTCGTCCTTGATAGAGAAAAGAAGGAAAAGGCCAATAAGATCAGTAACCTCCGCAGAATCACTGACGCCCATACTCACGTCGAATGGGGTGCTATTGGATTTTTTAATCCAAATAGAGTCGTCGAAATTAATCACCGACTTACGGGCATTGAGGATGACATCAACTTTGAAATCCTTAACCACTGTGAGTGTTTTAGCGAAATTGATAGCTCTAAGGAGAAGTGGTAAAGTGATGGAGGAGTAGTAATTGTTGATGTCGAATTGGATAAAACGGCAATGTTCGTTGTTACATATGCCGTTGAACCAATCAATCACCGCGAAAGAATTGTTCCACAGTGCAAGAGGGGCCAAACTTCTAATTTCGGGTATAATTCTATCAAGAATCGTTTTACTAAGTCTACCTAAATCGGACTTCGTAGGGTTAATAAGCCGAATAGAGGGGTTGTTCGGAAAATTGGATTTGTGATCATTCAGGGTAAAGTGGGGAGAAATAGGGTCCAGAGGTACGGTCCGGTCCAGGATGTTGAGATCAGATGTGATTTTAAACCCAGCATCGTTGATTTCATTGATGACGCACCGATTAGTTTTACGGTAATCCTTAGTTACAGCATTATGTAGTAATTGATGGTAAGTACTGCGCTCCACTTGATATAGGTTGTCAGGGAACGTTTCCACGAACCAAAGTATCGTCTTCCTGTGTTCCTCCGGTTGCAACGTTTTTTTAAATATCCAGTTCTGCGTTTACAGATTGACTTTGTTAGTTTCAGAAGATCCTGTTAAGGGTGAAAGCAGCGATTCTTTGCTTAAACTTTAATCTGTTATTTTAATAAATATATATATATATATATATATATATATAGATATATATAGATATATATATATATATACATATATATATACACACAATACACTTTATTTCACGTTGACACCTACACAATCTCGATCTCATTATCTCATTTATTTGAACTGGATGTTGTGGTACCAACTTTACAGAGAGAGGGTGGTGTTGGTGGGAGTGGGAGGATAGGGTAGGGGTAGTGGATTGGGTGTATATTTGGTTAAGAGGTGCCTACTGACTGTAGGCTTCGCTTTGTCTATATTATAATTGTTTCTACTTTTGGCACACGGCTAGCAATTATCCCAGTGTTTTACTGGTACTTTATTTTATCGACCCCCGTAAGGATGAAAGGCAAAGTTAACCTCAGTGGGATTTGAACTCAGACCATAAAGGGCCGTAACTCTTCGCTGCAAAGCATGGCGTCTAATCCTATACCGATATTGCCAATCCACCGCCCTATATTATAATAAGAGCACTGACTGTTCATCCGTCTGTCATGCTCTTTTTATACAGAGGGGGGAGTGCCAAGAAATAGATATATACATAGACAGAGAGAGGAAAGGAAACGCCGTGTGTTTTCAAGGTGACAGAAAGAGATAGATATATTTCTTTATTAGCCACAAGGGTGCATAAGAAAAGGGGACAAGACATGACAGAAAGAGATAGATAGACAGAAAGTTATGACTTCACCCTCATCTATATAAGGAGAGGGAGACCCTGTAAAGATAAAAGACAAAGCACACCTTGGCAGGATTTGAATCACTACTCAGACTTTCCTTCATTAAATCACCACTCCCTTTCCTTCATTCCTTAATTCTCTTTTTTTTCTTTTTTCTTCTTTCCCTTTCTATTTTTTTTATTTCATCTAAATACAGTGGGACCTCGGTTTATGAACTTAATTCTTTCTTGAAGGCCGTTTGTCAACCGAAATGTTTGTAAACAAAAACTATTTTGCCATACGAAATGTTGAGAGAGTGAGAGAGTGTGTGTGAAAAACAGATAGATATCAGCATAGTAACTAACTACAAAGCAAGTGACACTTTCCTGCCAATACTGCTAGCTTGTCACCAACTGTTGTTGCCGGCTTGTGGGTTTGTTACTTGAGACACCACTCATTGACCAAGATCTTTTATGTTCAGAAAAATTGTTCGTGAACTGAGATTACCAAGAAAACTCCAAATAATAACAATAAATTTAGCCACAAAGCCAGTCATTTTTAGGGGAGAAGAAAGTCGTTTAAATCGACCGCAGAACTTGACTGGAACTTTATTTAATACGCTCTAGGAGGATAAGTAATAAAGTTGACATCAGCAACCATATTTTTCACCTTCCTTCCATTTTGAAACAGGTGAGAGCAAATTATTTAATGTGTGTGAATGATTAATTTTGTGTGTAGGAATGACATGTGCAGCCTGGTTGGAAATGGTATCACAACTGATGGGTGTCAAATCAGTCAGCTGGAATTTGCAGATGACATGGTGTTACTTAACTCGATAGAAGATGATCTCCGACTTGCACTTGATAGGTTTAATGTTGAGTGGTGCATGGCCGGAATGAAAATCAGTGCTGCAAAAACCGAGACACTCGTCCTTCTCAAGGAAGCCTGCACAGTGCACTCTACATGTGAATGGAGTTCCACTGAAGCAGGTAGAGAAGTTCAAGTATCTTGGGGCTGTGTTGAGGAGTGATGAAAAGCACGAGGCTGAATTAAGTGCAAGAATTGCAGGAACTGGTGCAGTAATGTGCCAGATTCAACATTCAGTATTTAGAAGGGAGGTAGGCATAAAAGCCAAACTCGCTGTCTTCAATTCGGTATTCGTGCGAACCCTTACCTATGGTCATGAAATTTGGGTAATGACCAAAAGAATACGATCATGAATACAAGCGGCCAAAACAGGGTTCCTCTGAAGGGTCTTTGGAGTAACATTACTTAACAGAATGCATAGCTCAGAGATCAGGGAGTCACTCCAGATAGAGCTACTACTTCTCTGAATTGAGAGATCACAGCTCCAATACTATGGGTATGTGGCTAGAATGTCTCGGGAAAGAATCACTGGATAGATTTTATGGTCAAACCAACCGTCATGAGACCCAGGGGTAGAGCCCAAGCAAGATGGCTGGATAACATCCATGAGCTTAGCTGGTCTCACTTGGGAATCCAGCCAGATCAACAGATCAGTTGGAGAGGATTGCTTTTGACGGAACCTGTTGGAAGGAGTATTTGAGGACTCTGCCCCTACAACCCTCTCAGGAATAAGTGGGCGAAAAAGAAGGAAGAGGAGGAATGACAAGGTGGTTGTTTTTTATTCCACAGGCCAACCTTGATCAAGCATTCCTATCATAAAAGGCATTCCAGGTGTGATCATCCAGCTCTTTTGCATATTTGAGGCTATGATATCATCTAATGGTATTTACCTTTATGTTATGCAGTAGGATAGGATTTGAGAGTTGTTTGGCTTTTACTTCTAGTAGGTCGATGGACCACACAAAAGCCACCCTTTGTCTGTGTGAATGATTAATTCTGTGTGAGAGAATGACTGATTGCTTGTGTCATGGAGATTATAACTGTGTGAATACGATTGTCTGTGTGTAACTCTTTCTGTATATGTGTGGAAGACAGTGACTGAGATTCTAATATAAACAAATGAAATATATATATATATATATATACTCTGTCCCTCCCCTTCTCCGTATTTTCCCTCCACTACTACCACTACAGTTGTGGTCAACATCAAAAACAGAACAAACTAATTCTTCTCTGCTACTTGCACTATTAATAGTGATACAGTTGGGGCCAACACCAGGAGAGAAAGACAGAAATAATAAACAAAAATGTGAACTTTTCTCTAACCCATGTTACTTTTTCCCATATTCTTAATATACAATTTAATTTCATTATACACTTCAGAACAAAGGAGAGACACAAAATACAAACCTAGTCACTGAGGGGGTCACAGAATGTGACAAAAGAACTTTGACAATATATAAACAACCTTCTTGTTATAGAACCAACCAACCAACCGGAAATTTATAATAAATTGAAGTGAAAACCAACAGAACAATATATATTTATATATATATGGTACACACACACACACATGTATGCATGTGTATGCTGTATGTGCGTATGTGTGTGCTGTATGTGTGTGTGTTGTGTGTGTGTTCTGCATGTATGTATACGTGTGCTGTATGTATATGTACATGTGCTGTATCTATGTATATGTATGTGTGCTGTATGAATGTATATGTATGTATGTGTACTGTATGTATGTGTATGCATACTGTATGTATCTATGGCTATGTCTGGTTAGTTTACACAACTTTTGTTAAGTTTTTATAGTATCATTGCTGTTATTGTTGTGTGTGTGTTTTTATTCCCTCTTCAACAATCACCGTAACGCTAGAGGTGTGTGTTTCTATAAAGTCCTTACCTACATTTACCTGGATTCACCTGATGTACAGGCCTCTCTCTCTCTCAACTGATGTAACACACAATTAGGTCAGCATGAGAGAGGGAGGAGACAGAGGAATAGAGAATAGGAGAGAGAGGGAAGGGGAGGGGACAGAGAGAGGCAAAAAGAGAGAGCAGACATATAGGCAAACAGAGTTAGAGAGGGATACAGAGAGAGAGATGATATATATATATATAGAGAGAGAGAGAGAGAGAGAGAGAGAGAGAGAGAGAGAGAGAGAGAGAGAGAGAGAGAGAGAGAGAGAGAGAGAGAGAGAGAGAGAGAGAGAGAGAGAGAGAGAGAGAGAGAGAGAGATGATATATATATATATATAGAGAGAGAGAGACAGACAGAATGAGAGAGTGAGAGGGACAGGCGGAGAGGCAAGCAGAGAGAAAGAGAGGGGCACTGAGAGAGTGAGATAGAGAGTGAGAGAAAGAGAAGCAAAAAGAGAGAGCAGACATATAGGCAAAAAAAGAGAGAAAGAGGGTGGAAGAGCAAAGCAGACTGACAAAGTGGTAGAGTGAGAGAGAGGCAGACATACATTTGATTTTATAAATTACAACTGATTCCATAAGGATGTTTAACTGGATTAGGGTAATCAGTTGAAGGATTGCCGGCTCCATTCACATCCATCGTCCATGATGTTGAGCCTTAACCCTTTAGCATTTAAACTGGTTGTAACCGGACAGAATACTCTCACCTCTTTCTGTTCAAACCAGCCATAACCAGCTGCTTGTACTTATATTAAGGTATCGTTCTCAAAATAAATATTATCAAAATCTCGTTGATTCAATATTATGTGAGATAATTATGTAAAATAAAGTTTTTACCATGATTACCATGAAAATACAATAGTATATATAGAGTAATGTCAATGCTAAAAGGTTAAGCATGACCAAGGCACATAAATTTTACCCCCACCGTGGAAAAGCACAGTGAACCATTGCAGGCAGTAGGAGTACAAAATATTTCTGCTTCGTGTGTCATGAGACACACGAAGCAGCCAAAGTGCTCCAATGACCACGGTCAGTTGCATTTATCAACTTTTGTTGACAGTTTCAGATCTGCTGATTGTCTGCCACTAATTCTCATCTTGGGATGTCTTCTTCACCTCCTCTTTCCGTGTGTGTGGGTGTGTGTGTGTTTTACCAATACAGGACCTAATTAGCATGTCTCTCAGTTCTGTGGGTATGGTGTGGCGTGCGGGGGAGTGCTCGACCGGAAGGGTGCTTGGCCGGAAGGATGCTCGACCGGAAGGGCCAGCAGAGGGCCTCTCTCTAGTGGTGACCAGCAAACGGTGTGGACGCGAGTTTTTGGCAGCTCCCAGTGTTAAGCAGTTGGACGCACGTGGAAGACGAGTAACCTGCAGTGGAGTTTAGCGGCGACTATGAAAAGCGGTGAGATAGCTTTTTCTAACCACAAGCTATTTCGGCGACTGGAAAAAAAAAATTAAAATAAAATAAACTCGCCGCAAGACAAATCAGAAGATGGCGACAAGACTACGGACGAACGAAGCTATCAGGGCATTTACCGGGGAAGGTGATGTTGTCGCTTGGCTGCGGAAGGTTCGGCTGGTCGCAAGCTTGCAGAAGATAGAGGATGTGGCTGGCCTCATGGCACTGTACCTCGAGGGGGACGCGTTGGTACTCTTCCTTGAGTTGGACGAGCACAGCCAAAGAGATGCGCAGAAGATTGAGAGGCGTCTGATGGATGCATTCGCCGAGGGACCGTTGGCGGCTTTTGCTAAGCTGGCGAGAATCAGGTGGAATGGTGAGCGCGTCGACATTTTCGCAGCGGAAATGTTGGCTGGTTATCAGGCGGAATGCGAACGCACGGTGCGGTTGGCGTTCATCAATGGATTTCCAGACGACATAGCGGTGAAACTGCAGCAAGTCCCGGGTTATAAAGAGATGGAAATGCGTTCACTGGTGGAACAAGCCCGGATCATAGCGGAAGATGCCAAAAAGAGTGTTGCGGCGATAGCAACTACGGAGGCTCAGGACACCTGGCAGCGAAATGGTGAAAGGGAGGCAACCTCGGCACGCGGTCGCCCGCAAAAGTTTAGACGGCGCTGTTTTCGGTGCCAGGGCCCGCACATGGCTAGAGACTGTAGAGAGTCGAGGCCGGAGAAAATTTGCTACCGGTGTAAGCTACCAGGCCACATCGCTACTAACTGCGACCAGGGAAACGATCCAAGGGGAACTACTGCGCCGGTAGTTGCCCCTTACGAGTAGCGGCGCTGCCCGTGGTGGAAGTCTTCGTGAGGGGGAAGCCACAGCGAGCCCTCGTGGACACGGGCTGTACGACGACACTGGTGACCGCGGGGGTGGCGCAGAGGTGGGGAGGGAAGAGCAGTGTAAGGGCAGTCGATGGCAGGAAAATTGAATGCCGAGGTCGCAGCGAGATGGAAATAGCGGTACGGGGAAGGAGGATAAGGCTATCCGCCATCGTGGTAGACAGTGTGGTGGATGGGATCGGCGTGGTTATGGGCATGGACGCGATTGGCCGTCAAGGGGGCGTCACGGTGAACAATGTTGGTGTGTCGTTTGGCGCCGCTGCATCGGTATGCGCTGTGAGTGTACGTCATGAGAACCAGAAGGCCCACGAGGAGGAATACCCTGCCTACACTGTGCAGGACAAAGACTTCAAGGCCGTGTTTGATGGGCAGCGATGGATTGTTGAGTGGTACTGGAAGGGAGAACCACCAACACTGAAGACCAAAGTGGGCTGCTATCAACATACATTGAAGGGAAAGGTTAGGAGCAAGTTCGAGCGAGAAGTAGAGAGATGGATCGAAGAGGGCATACTGCTTCCCTGGAAGGAGGAGGTGAAGTGCGGAGTATTGCTGTTGATGGCGGTGGTGCAACCCACGAAGAGCAAGGTGAGGCCGGTGCTGGACTATCGGGAACTGAACGAGCACGTGTCATGCCACACGGGTGGCGAGGTCACGGATGTCTGTGGGGAAACCCTGACCAGGCTCGGTTTCGGGCTGAGACCGCACCGAAGATCATGGCGGCGGTCCTCAAGACCGCTCTGGGGAGGGCCGACAAGATAAAGAGGGCTACTAACTCCTATATTGACGACGTCCTAGTGGACGAGTCGGTGGTGTCGGCGGCGGAGGTCACGAGCCATTTACGGAGGTATGGACTGACTGCGAAGCCGTCAGAAGCATTGGAGGGAGGAGCCGCACTGGGACTTAGGCTGCGGTGAGACAGGATGGGCGTTTTGGTATTCCAGAGGGGAAACGAAGTTCCGGAACTGGGCCCAAGTATGAGTAGGCGGGAGCTTTTCTCGGTGTGTGGAAAGCTGGTGGGTCACTACCCGATCGCTGGGTGGCTCCGGACGGCATGCAGCTATGTCAAGAGACGAGCGGGAGGGGTGACTTGGAGTGACAGAGTGGGAGAGAGGACGGTGGCCATGATGCAGGAGATCGTGGGGAGGGTGAAGGCCGACGACCCAGTGCGGGGACGCTGGTATGTTCCCAAATCACAGAGCGGGACCGTATGGTGCGATGCCAGCAGCATAGCTCTGGGTGTCACGTTGGAGATAGGAGGTGTTGAGGTCGAGGATGCAGCCTGGCTTAGAAAGAAGGACGACTGCAACCACATCAATGTGGCTGAGCTGGACGCGGTGTTGAGAGGGGTGAACCTCGCCCTGCGGTGGGGGCTGCGCACCATCGAGATACGCACTGACTCGGCTACTGTACACGGATGGGTAAGATCAGTGCTCACCAGTGAGAAGAGAGTGCGAACAAGAGGCGCGGCGGAGATGCTGATAAAGCGCCACCTGGGAACGTTAGGAGAGCTGGCCACCGAGTTCGACCTGAGGCTGAGCGTAGTTTTCGTGCCCTCAGAGAAAAATAGGACGGACATCTTAACTAGAGTGAAGAAAGCCTGGATGGAAGCGCCAGAGGAGGTAGAGGATGAGATAGCTGCCGTATGTCGGCTGACCGAGTCAGATCTGAAGGGGTTGCATGACATGCACCACATGGGGGTGGATAGGAGCCTGTTCCTAGCCAGGAGAATCGACTCGGACGTTAGCAGACACAGTGTTCGGGGGGTGGTTAGAGGCTGCGTCCGATGTCAGTCCATTGATCCCGCCCCGGGTGTACACGAAACGGGAAGCCTCCCGGTGGATCGCGACTGGAAGCGATTAGCGGTGGATGTGATGCACTACCGGCAGGGAACGTACCTCTCGATGGTCGACTGTGGACCAGGTCGAATGGCGATATGGAGGGAGATGAGGACTGGAACGACCGAGGAAATTGTGCGGACGTTGAGAGAGGTGTTCTTGGAGCGGGGCCCTGTGGACGAACTGCTGATGGACAACAGCGCAGCGTTTCGCTCGGAGGCAGTGAGGGAGATGCTCGATGGATGGAAGGTGGACCGTTTCTTTAGAGCGGCGCACAGGCCGAGCGGGAATGGAATCGTGGAGCGACACCACCGGATGATCAAGGCAATGGCGGAGCGGGGCCATATCTCACCAATGGAGGCAGTGTTCTGGTACAATATGTCCCCTCGGGTTGGACAGGTCGAGGAATCGGTGCCACACAAAGCAGTATTCAAATACGAGTGGCGGCACCCGTGCACGCCACCACAACGGCCAGTGGGGAGAGAGAGTGCATTCGTGCAAGTGGGCGAAGAAGTCTGGGTTAAGCCCCCAGATGCACGTTGCACATCTCAATGGGGAAGGGGAACGGTGACGGCCGTAAATTCAAAGAACAATGTGTCCGTGGACGGGGTACCACATCATGTCCTGGATGTAAGAAGAATCACTGTCGACGGACTCCGAGGAAGAGGAAACCCAAGATGAGGTGGAAACCCAGAGCTCTGCCCCAATACTACGGAGATCGCAACGAAGTCGTAGACCACCGACCTGGACAGCAGACTTTCATATGCAGAGGGACGAGGGGGAAATTGATCCTTGAGATCAGGGGGGCGTGTGGGTATGGTGTGGCGTGCGGTGGCCGGAAGCAGGGGAGTGCTCGACCGGAAGGGTGCTTGGCCGGAAGGATGCTTGACCAGAAGGGCCAGCAGAGGGCCTCTCTCTAGTGGTGACCAGCAAACGGTGTGGACGCGAGTTTTTGGCAGCTCCCGGTGTTAAGCAGTTGGACGCACGTGGAAGAGGAGTAACCTGCAGTGGAGTTTAGCGGCGCCTATGAAAAGTGGTAAGTGAGATGGTTCTTCACCAGATAATTCTACATCTTCCTCAATGACTATCTCTTTAATGTCTTGACAGGTCTTCCGTGTTTCTGTTTCACATTTGTGGGTTGCCATAGAAAATATTTTGTAGCAGGTTCGTTATCTTTTGTGTTAAAGACACCTGACACAGATAGTATGGCTAGTGGGAGGGAGGATTGATGTTATCTATCTTAGCATTTGTGTGTAACAACCCTCTAAAGCATCCGTGATAGGTATTGTCATATTGACATATAAAGTATTTGTATATTATTTCATTGACTACAGCGTTGGATTGGCAGTATCGGTAGAGGGTCGGACGCCATGCTTTGACGCATAGAGTTACGGCCCTTACCATTCTGAGTTCAAATCCCGCCGAGGTTAACTTTGCCTTTCATCCTTACGGGGTCGATTAAATAAAGTACCAGTAATGCAGTGGGTAATTGCTGGCCTTGTGCCAAAAAGTAGAAACAATTATTTCATTGAGTACAGAAAATAGTCTAAAATTAGGGTATATGAACCCCCATAGTGGAAACAAAATGGGCATTAGTGTGTGTGAGAATTGAACCCATGCATCTTATGCATCGATAAGTATGCTTGGTCTAGCATAAAAAGAGATTAATAAATCAAGAACTAGACATGAAAAAAATCAAATATAGTTGTTATGGTCAGCTTAAAGGTGGCGCCCCAAGCAAAAGAAAAAAAACTGTATATATATTTATATACATTGTATATTGTGTTGTGTCAGTTATTATCTAATCACAGACTCAGTATAGGTTTGTGTGCATGTGTATGTGTGTGTGTGTGTGTGTGTGTGTGTGTGTGTGTGTGTGTGTGTATGACACAAACATTTTACATGCCCAGAATAACTTTTTGTAATAAAAAAAAATTAATGTATTTATATTCATGTATAGTTGTGTGTGTGTGTGTGAGTGTGGATGAATGTGAGTGTGAGTGTGTGTGTGTGATATAGTATATAAACTATTATTTCTGTGTGAAATTTATTTGTATATTTCAGATATAACTTTTGATATATTTCTTGATGTCATTAAGAATAATTGTTTCTACTTTTGGCACAAGGCCAGCAATTACCCCAGTGCATTACTGGTGCTTATTTTATCGACCCCATAAGGATGAAAGGCAAAGTTAACTTTGGCAAGATTTAAACTCAGACCGTAGAGGGCCGTAACTCTATGCTGCAAAGCATGGTGTCCGACCCTCTACCAATACTGCCAATCCACTGCCATAAAGAATAATGGCTTATTGTTGTTGTTTAACCATGGGTCAATCTTAATCAACCACACCTATGTGCAATCAAAGGTGTTCTACCAACAACCAACCTGTCTTTTTGTAACCTGTCTTTTTGTACATTTATCTCAGGTGTTTGTGCCTACCTTTGCCTATGATCATGAATCTTGAGTAATGACTGACAGAATATGATTACAAATACAAGCGGCCGAAAAGGGGTTCCTCCAAAGTGTCTTTGGAGTAACGTTAGTTGATAAGGTTCATAACTTGGAGATCAAGAAGTCACTACTTCTCTGCATCAAGAGATCACAGATTCAGAACTACGAACAGATTTTACGGGCCAAGTCAACAAGCAGAAGACCCAGAAGTAAACCATAAGTTGGTCTAATGCACCGAAAATGTAATGATTTCCAAAGATTAACTGAGGAGATGGGGATGTCTGTTTTTCCGTTGCCTTTGTTCTATGTGCTCCCATATTTTGAATTCATATATATATATATATTACAATTATTTTCTTCAATTCGGATTTTAAATTTTCTAAAAAGTTATGTGTATATGTGTGTGTGTGTATATATATATCTATCCAGTGAACCTCCAACCATCAACGTTGTTCTTCAGCGGGTATGTCAACATTTATAAAACAAATTTTGTATTTTATCTGATGAAAGCGCACCAAAATTTGCCTTGGTTGCCCTTAAAATATATATAATAAAATAATTATGGTTTTATAAATATAGTTTCCATTTATTAATATAATGTATATATATATATATATATATATATATATATATATATATATATATATATATATATATATATATAGGAACCAGTAAGACCCCGACAGCTGAGCTCAAGCCGTTTCGACGGCTAATTCTGGACTAAAAAAGTCCAGAATTAGTCCAGAATTAGCCGTCGAAACGGCTTGAGCTCAGCTGTCGGGGTCTTACTGGTTCCTATTACCCACTCTACTACCTCAAGTATTGAGTACTTTGGTGCGTTATGGTCCACCTGGTTCCTTACCACATTTCCTTCGTTATATATATATATATATATATATACAGAGAGAGAGACCATGAAAAACATGGGCAGAGGTAGTGAGAGGCTGACCTCAGATCGCTGAAGCTCACAGAGGGGATGACGAAGGACTATGATGAATGGAGAGATGCAGTGATGAAGAGGACCTGTCCCACCCTTGCAAGCAAGGAAAAGTGGACATAAAATGATGATGATGGGGATGATATATATATAGTTTATTGGTATGTAATGTTAAGTTACTATTGGTTCACCAGTTTGAGCACTCAATACCTAAGTTATAGTGTGGTATTGAACTTTTGGAATTACACCAAAAAAGAAAGTATCAATAATGATAATAATTGTTTCTACTTTTAGCACAAGGCCAGCAATTACCCCAGTGCATCACTGATACTTTATTTTATTCACCCCGTAAGGATGAAAGGCAAAGTTAACCTCAGCGGGATTTGAACTCAGACCGTAAAGGGCCGTAATTCTATGCTGCAAAGCATAGCGACTGACCCTCTACCGGTACTGCAAATCCACTGTGATGATAATAAAACCTAGACACACAGAAAGACTGACGCAAACACATACACACATACACAATTACACTCAATGACACACACACACAGCTAGAACTGTCTGTAATCAGTCAGGCAAATGAAAAACTACATTAACCACCCAGTTAACTCCATATCCAATAATAGAAGGCTGTAAAAAGTATGTGGTGGGGTGGGTTGAGGGGAGGGGGCACAGTAACACCAATCCTCCTCTTTGGATCAACAACAATAACAATACCATTTTTTAAATATTTAGAACATGCCAGGAGATCCGATTTCAGTTCTCACCTGATATGACACCTCTGCACTTTCACCCATCATTCTTTTACGAAATATATAGTATATATACATATATATACAATGAGTATGTGTGTGTGTGTATATATATAAAAGGAATGATCGACTTTCGTCAAATCAGATTTGGTCTTTCCAATTACTAATACTAACTATCGGTCGCAACTCCAGGTAGAAGGAGCAACATGAAATAAACTGTCTTGCTCAAGGACATAACGCATCGCCCAGTCTGGGAATAGAACTAACAACCTCACGATTGCGAATCTAATTCTCTAACCACTCAGCCACACACCTTCATATATATATATATCATCATCATCATCGACGTCGTTTAATGTCCATCTTCCATGCTAGCATGGGTTGGACAGTCTTGTTCCACTTGAGGCGAGATTGGTCGGGAGACCGTATCTCGCTTGTACAGAACTCATCATCATCATCATTTTTATGCCTGTTTTCCCCCACTTGTAAGGGTTGGTTGGGTCCTTTTGGACACAGCATTTCTCCACTCACCATGTTTCTTCATCATCTCCTCGGAGAGTCTCAGCAATTGGAGATCAGCTCTCATCCTTTACAGCCAGATCCTCCTTGGTTTACACCTACTGTGGCTTCCTTCCACTGGAATTTCCTGGCACTTCTTCACCCAGCGATCATCATCCATGTACATCACATGTCCATACCAATGCAGTCTTCTCTCACGCACACCATTTTGGATTCCACTTAATCCTTCAGCATTTAAACTGGCCATATCTGGCCAGAATTCTCTCATCTCTTTCTGTTCCAATCGGTGGTAATTGGCCACTGATACTGATGTTAAGGTATTGTTCTCAAAATAAATATTATGAAAATCACATAGATTCGATATTACGTGAGATAATTATGTGAAATAAAGTGTTTCACATGATAATACGTCACTCAGTTCATCCATCATGTATCATCATCATCATCCCCATTTTAGGTCCATTCTTCCACGCTAGCATGGGTTAGACGGGTTGTCCTGTTGTGGGCAATGCCAGGTCAGGTGACCATGTCTTGCTCATACAGAACTGATTTTGGCTTGATTTCTACAGCTGGATGCCCTTCCTAACACCAACCTCATTTACAGAAGTATTAGGTGCCTTTTTACCATGGCACCTACACGACCACTTTACAGTGTGAGCATACTGTCTGTATGCTTCGGCTTATACTCGTGGGAAGTCGGGTCTTCTGTATTACTATGTAACACCAGAGGTCACGGTCCTGTGACATTGCTGTTGAGAGGTGCAATTGGGCAAGGTCAGCTTTTATCACCTCATCCCGAGTCTTCTTGGGTCTCCCCACTCCAAGGTTTCCATTGACTTTTAGTGCTCTGCACCTTTTTATGCAGCTGTCATCCTTCATATGCATCACATGTCCATAGCAACGTAATCTCTTCTCCTGCACACAGCATTTGATTCCTCTTATGCTTAGTCTCTCTTTCAATTCGTTTATGCTTTGCCGTTCGCATATATTACTATTACACATCCATCGGAGCATGCAAGCTTCGTTTCTTTCTAATCTACGCAAGTCTTCTGCACACAACGCCCAGGTCTCACTGCCATGTAACATTGCTGTTCGTATGCACGCATCATACAGTCTGCCTTTCATTTTGAGGGAAAAGCCTTTTGCAGCTAGCAGTGGCAGTAGCTCCCTGAACTTCTTCAATGTGTGTGTATATACATATATATATGTATATACACACCTTATGCATGAAATTGCATTTCCAAGGGGGTGCCTGAAGAGGAAGACAGACTCTTTTGTTCAGTTGCCCCACATGTTTCAATTTTTCATGCACAACTTTGCTATTATTACTTCTGTAATGCTACATGATCCTTCTTTTATCAACTATATATACATGTGCATATATAAATGTGTGTGTGTGCATATATATAGATATATGTATATCAAGTAAGACAACGGAGTAAAAGGACCCTTTTACTTATAATGTATTTCCCAAAACTATTGTATTTTCTATGTTTTTCACGCTAATGGTCTTAAACCCCTTGTAATTGAAAACACATTCTCTTGTGTATTTTCCTCTCTATATCATATATATATATAAATTTCAGATTCTTTGCTTAAACTTTAATCTGTTATTTTAATAAATATTTGCTCTATGGTTTTATATATATTATCCTTATCGAGCCCTCTTCAGATTTTGTGTGTGTGTGCTTGCGTGTGTATGTGTGTATATATATATATATATATATATATGTGTGTACACACATAATTAACTCGAATAATCAGTTTTGAAATGTGAGTGTATTGGAATTCGTAGGAAAATGGAAAAGCTCGGTGTTAGGAAGCTGTTGAAACATCACCTCCAAGGTTAGATATCAGCAGCTTGAAGTGAGTTAGTTCATCATCCATGCGTATCACATGGCCATACCAACACAGTCTTCTCTCCTGCAGTTTATTCCTCTTATACACTATTTCTCTCTCAACTCGTCCATGCTTAGTCGTTCACGCACATTGACATTGCATCGGAGCATGCTTTGCTTCATTTCTCTCCAACCTAGTGCCCTTATTTGAAGACAGTAAAGACATAATAGACAGTGTACATCTGTGGAATTTCTACGTACTATATTTGATGGCTAATAAGATGCACTTTTTTTTTCCCCAAAAGATGTCCCAGAAAATCCCTCTGCATCTATAAATTTGGGTTTCTATTATCACTGCTACCACTACAACTACTACCAACAACATCACCATAACTATTACCAACACCACTATTACCAACACCACTACTACCATCACCACAACTACCACCACAACTATAACCATCACCACAACTATTATCGCCACCATCACCACTACTACCATCGCCACAACTACCACCATAACTATTATCGCCATCATCACCACCACCACCACTACTACTACTACCACCATAACTATAACCACTATCATCACCATCCTTAGTATTACTACTACTACTACCATAACCACCATCACCACCACCACGACCATCACCACAACTACCACAACCACGACCACTACCATCACCACAACTACCACAACCACGCCCACCACCATCACCACTATTACTACCCCCACCACCACCACCATCACCACTATTACTACCCCCACCACCACCACATCAACTATCACTTCTGGTACTACTATTACAGAGAAAAATTAAGGTGTGAACTCAGACGTACATTAAGTTGTCTTCTATGTGGTTCACTCTGCCATTGTAGTCCCGTGTCGCCATACATTTTTTTTTAAAGGTGGTAGTGTGATTTAACAGCTATTTCTAGTATATCAATTAAACATCCTTCCTCCACACCACCATTGAGGCTCAATAAGCAGAAATGTGGCACTATATAATAGCAAGTATGTAGATATCTATGACACATTTAACATAAACATTTTTTATTAACATCCTGTAATATAATTAGGACAGTGACAGGATCAATTCCTCCTTTTGATCTCTTTCTCACTTCCATTCTCTCTCTATCCTTCTCTGGAATAACTCTGCTGTATTCAGATCTGGAGAGGAGACCTCTGCCAGATTTTAAAATGCCCAAGGAATGTCATATGTCAATACACCACACCAATGACTCCCTCAGGAGTTACAGGACGATGCATGCATACAACAACCCTGAGCACCTTTTTGAATTCCATGTGCCTAACTCACATGGGCATGCCTACAAAATCAGAAAATAGCACAGCTCCCATGACTTTCAGAAACATTTTTTCACATTCAGTTGTTAGCTGCCGAGACACTGCATCCTTTAAAACCTCCATGATTCCTGGAATTCGCCACCACTACACTTGAAATCCCCCCTCCATACAACACATGTATATCATGACTCAGACCGTTCACTTTCCTGACATTTGTATATTATTCTATGTAGTATACATGCACCTTTGACAAGTTGTAGTGCACCTGTGCACTGTACACAATAATTTCATTATTATTTTTAACATAATCTTTAGGTCTATCTCTATTATTATTTAAGATGTTGAATTAGCTGAATCATTAGAATGTCAGATAGAATGCTTTGTTGTATTCATTCTGACTCTCTGCTCTTTGAGTTCAAATCCCGTTGCGGTCAATTTTGCCATTCATCCATTTACGGTTGATAAAAAAAAAGTACCAGTTTGGTACTGAGGTCAGTTCTTCTATATCTCTTTCTCAATTCCATTCTCTCACTCTCTATCTTTCTCTGCAAGAAATCTGTTGTATTTTACTTCCATTAGGTTTAAAGCTTTAGCATTTACATTACTCTATATATACTATTGTATTTTCACGGTAAACACTTTATCATACATAATTATCTCACATAATAAGGCCTCATAATTATCTTGCATAAAAAGGATAGTGAATTGGCAGTATCAGTAGAGAGTCGGATCCCATGCTTTGCAGCATAGAGTTACGGCCCTTTGTGATCCGAGTTCAAATCCCACCAAGGTTAACTTTGTCTTTCATCCTTACGGGGTCGATAAAATAAAGTACCAGTAATACACTGAGATAATTGCTGGCCTTGTGCCAAAAGTAGAAACAATAATTATCTCACATAATATTGAATTTATAAGATTTTGAGAACAATACCTTAACTTCAGTATACAACTAACTGGCCCGTCCGGCTAGGTATACTGGCATTTTATCTTTTCAGGATTCCCCCCTCCAGTGCAAAGATACTGCATGCCCTCTCAAGTCAGCCGGGGGGGGGGGGGGTAACTTGCTCTGATGTTGGGTTTGAATAGTTTTTAGGATTCCCCAGTTCAGCAGCCAGTATGTTAAAGAAAATTGATAGTTACAACAATAAAGGCTGAACAGAGAACACATTTTTTAACAAACTTTACAATAATTTGTACAACCATAATGGAAATTCCAAGTAACAGAAAATACATAAATTACATTGTTAGAGCCTCAGAGTATACAATATTTTTTCTCCGGCCCTCGGGAGCAAAGATGAAGAGATTGTTTGGCGAGCTCACCCTACAGCATCCTACATACAATTGACCATGGGAGAAGCATGGTTTTCCCAGATGAAGGCCAGCCACTTTTAGAGTTTGACCCTGAGTTTTGTTGATTGTAATCGCGAAGCTTAGTCTCTCTGTTGCTCTAGTAACATTTTTTCTTCTGGAAAATCTGACCTTTCGGCCAGGCTGAGACTTTTTGGGTGGCATATCGGCAGTAACAATGACGATAAGCCGTCTGTGCTTTCATGAAATAAATACGTTTGTTTATATTTTGTTTTTGTGTATGCAAAAATATCTGTACACGAATATATAATTATATATATATATATATTAAAATAACAGATTAAAATTTAAGCAAAGAATCGCTGCTTTGACCCTTAACAGGATCTTCTGAAACTAAAAAAATCAATCTGTGAACGTAGAAGTAAATATTTCGAAAAACGTTGCAACTGAAGGAAAACAGGAAGACGATACTTTGGTTCGTGAAGACAGACAGATATTATAAACGTGCAACGTTATAGTTATGTATCTAATGCAGACAGCCAGACATACAGAGACATATTATAAGGGCGCGACGTTATAGCTATGTATCTATCTAAAAAGACAGACTAAGAAAAAGAGGGGAATGTTATATAACCGGAAGTGTTGACATTTGAAAATTTTAAAGAAGTGAATATTTAAATAAACGATAAAATATCTTTAATCTTTTAACGAAATTTAGAAGACAAAAACCCTCACTTTCTTACTTGGAAACAGTTACATCTATGGCGCAAATTTGGTGCTTTTTGGTCCAGCCATTTGGTGAAAAGTTTGTTACATACATACGGCCATCAGCTTTATAATATAGATGGTTTCTCACAAAGACTGATATCTATTCATTTTTGAATGGATCTTTTTTTAACCTAATTTTTTTGTTTTGTCACAGCGGCGAAGTGTACTGGTTTTGCTATCTCATGGTACTCCCAATAAAAAAAGTGTCAGACACCATGCTTTACAGCATGGAGTTACGTCCCTTTACGTTCTGAGTTCAAATCCCACTGAGGTTAGCTTCGCCTTTCATCATTACGGGGTCGATAAAATAAAGCACCAGTAATGCACTGGGATAATTGCTGGCCTTGTGCTAAAAGTAGAAACAACTACTTTTTCAATTAAAGAAAAATTTGGTTTATGCGGTCTCTGTACCTGATGTTGAACACATGAAAAACCCAAAGACTGGTGAGAAGTGTGTCCAGGATGATAAAGGCGCATTCACCCTTACAGGCACCAAAAAGAAAGCTGCATGGAAGAGCCATTATGAAAGATTAATGAATGAGGAGAATGCATGGGAGAAAGAGACCATACCCCAAGTGGACCCCATAGAGGGCCCAGCCATACAAGTCAGCAGCAGAGTAGTAAGTAAGGCAATTAAGAATATGAAGACTAGTAAAGCAGCCAGCCCACCAGGAATAGTTGCCGAGATGTCTTCCACGAACAACCTTGCCTGGATTTGTGCCTCGGAGGGGGGAACTTTCTAGGTGCAAATCCCATGGTCATTTGTGACTGAAGGGGGTCTTTACTTACTTACTTAATATATCGTTTGTATATTTATTTTTTAAGGTTTCCCCTTAAAAAATTGTTTTACGTTTTGTTTTGTTTCCATTCATTATCTTGTCTTTGTTAATTTTCTTAAGTTTATATATATATATATATATACCTGTAAGACACGGTCACCTGACCCAACTCACCTCAAAAGAGACAATCTATCTAACCTGTGCTAGCATGGAAAATGTAAAGTGGTCGTGTAGGTGACACAACAAAAAGCTCCGAATCCACAGTAAAAAGGCTCCCAGTCCACACTGTAAATGTGGTTGGTGTTAGGAAGGGCATCCAGCCGTAGAAAGCCTACCAGAAACAGTTCTGTACGAACGACACGGTCTCCCGACCAATCTCGCCTCAAGTGGGACAACACCGCCCAACCCATGCTAGCATGGAAGATAGATGTTAAACGAAGATGATGATGATGATATATACATATATATGCGTGTGTTATATATATATATATATATATATATATATATATATATATATATGAGTGTGTGCCTGCTGCTCACTTTGTTTTTCTTATTCTTTCATTAACATATACACACGGTATATATATATATATATATTTACATATATATATATATATATTTATACATACAGACACACACATGGGGCTAAACAAACAACACCAGCAGCAATTACGGGTACTTTTTATTCCAACGATCCTTGAATGATGAAAGACAAAGTCGCCCGGCGGGATTCGAACACTGATTTAGTATTCTCATTCATATTAACCCTTTAACATTTACATTAGTCTATATATATATATATACTATTGTTTTTTCATGGTAAAGGCTTTATCTCACATACTTATCTCACATAATATCGAATCTATGAGATTTTGAAAGTATTTATTTTGAGAACAATACCTTAACATCAGTTTGAGTGACCAGTTACAGCCAGTTTCAACAGAAAAAGGTAGAGAATTCTGGCCGGTGTTGGCCGGTTTGAACATTAAAGGGTTAATAATCAGCCCTGCTGACATTGCTGAAGACTAGGTCTTTGGATCAGCTTTTATTACCACCTGCCAGTGGGTGTATACAGCTAATAGCTGTTGCCACACCTTCTGCCTTTAAATTGTTGTAAAAAGAAATCATTTACTAAAAAAAAAAAAAACCTGCTCTCAAAAGAATTTTTTAAACAATTAATAAAACGTGACACACTAACTGTTACATACATAACATAGGCAGTAACACATTCACTGTTACACATGTAATACACACACTCACACACACATACAACATAGACCGTGACACGTTCACTGTTACACATGTAACACACATACACCCTCAACATAGACAGTGACACATTCAGTTACACATGTAACACACACACATAACATAGACAGTGACACATTCACTGTTACACATGTAACACACACCCACACACCCTCAACATAGACAGTGACACATTCAGTTACACATGTAACACACACACACTCTTTCTTTCCTTTTCCCAAGAAGAAGACGAAGTCAAAGAAGAAGGTGATGGAGGTGGAGGAGAAGAAATAATTAATTTGAAGTGTCATCAGGATCCAAAAGCCACGTGTGTCTTTTGTATCACGGCGTGGAACACATTAAAAAAATAAAAAGTCTCGATAAGAATGCGGCATAACTGTCAGTGTGTGAGTGATAGAAGCCAAGTCATACCTGTAAAATAACCTAATTTTGTCTTGGATAAGTCGAGACCGGCGGAGGGATGGCGCATACAGAGAGAACGGTTGAACGAAATAGTAAGTCATTACGTGGTCGCTCGACCTCGCTAGAAATAGAAGCCGAATCTCACAGAAATCCCCGCCTTACCGCTTGAGAAATGAAGGACACGTCGAATAATGTTGTCCTTCAGAGTCAACGTCAAGCTAGAGAGAGAGAGAGAGAGCTGCTAGTATATCTATAGTTGGATACTGTAGATAGGTGAAAGGTGAACGCTCAATGTTCAAATGCATCAGATAAGGGTACACACTAACATTCACCCAAATTTGGATTTTCATCCAAAATAAATATTTTATAACCTGAATTGAATTTTTTTTTTTAGATATTTATTAAAAAGGAAATTAATTAATCATAATAAAGCTTTTTGAAAATGTATGAATAGCAAACGGAAAAAGAAACTCTAACAACAACCGATCGCTATAAATAATCTGAGAAGATCAGGTAAAATACCCCTAAATTTAATTAACACATTGTCAATGCAATGAGAGCCCTCCGTGAAATGTACATTACGGATTTTAATAAACCAAAACAAAATGAATATGGCCTTGGGTTTTTATTGATGTGTGTGTGCGAGTGTCCCGGCTTCAATAGGGGATAACCACGGTAAGCAAGGTACTCAATACATTAGTAGAGTGTATACAACACAATTTAATATATTAAATTTTGTTTTATATACAGAGAGGGGAGGGGGGAGAAAGAGAGAAATGGCTTCTACGGGACTAGAACTGTTTCATTCGGAAAAAAATCACCAGGAAGCCCTGCTGATTTCTCCCGAATGAAACAGTTCTAGTCCTGTAGAAGCCATTTCTGTATTAAATATACTCTGCTATGTATTGAGTACCTTACTTACTGTGGTTACCCCCGATTGAACCCGAGATAAACTTATATATATATATATATATGTGTGTATATATACATACATGCACAGGTAATATTCCGTTATAACGAATACCATTATAACGAAAATGTTTTCAATTCCCGGCCACACGCTCGATGTGTTAGGTCGATCTAGTTATAAATAATTTTTCATTATAACAAATTATTTTTTTATACCCCGTGAATTTCGCTATAACAGAATTTCACTATATATATATATATATATATATATATATATATATATATATATATATATATATATATATATACAGAGAGAGAGAGAGTGCTAAAAACGAAGGGGTGACAAGGCTAGCACATACACCATAAGGGGCGGTGGAGCTTCCCTCTAATAATTTCTGAGGCAATATGTTTAAATATTTAAAACGTGTAACAAGGGTGTTCCCATTTCCAAATATTATCGCGCACAGGTTAAAAAACAAAACAAAAAAACTTCGAGTAGTGACAGACTGATTTACGAACATCACACACACGTAC